>WUAP02146923.1:0-11380 GCA_015163945.2 Stichodactyla helianthus | reverse complement strand
AAGAAAGGAAAGAAAGGAAAGAAAGGAAAGAAAGGAAAGAAAGGAAAGAAAGGAAAGAAAGGAAAGAAAGGAAAGAAGGAAAGAAAAAGGGAAGGAGGGAAGGAAGGAAGGAAGGAAGGAAGGAAGGAAGGAAGATATTGATTATATATAGTTGTCTCTGACATAAAGTTCAAAACAAATTACAGACGTTTCGGAAGGAAGGAAGATGCTAAGGGCTTTCTTTTTTAATATTGTCATTATAACTAAATGTACACCTATTTCAAAAATTGTTGTCGCAGCTGAAGGCAACAGTCAACACTCCAAAGAATTACGGTTATTTTTTTCAAAATTAATTCATCTAGAGCCTATTTCGGTTGCATGCATCTGTGACATATATTTCTGGCAGGCTACAGTGGTAGTTCAGGTGTTAAACCGAATATTTTTGAAAATACCAGTACTGCAAACATGATTTATGAGAAAAATTACCGAAATCCTTTGCGGCCTTGGAGTGTGGACTGTTGCTTCGGCTGCGACAACGATTCTTTAAATAGGTGTATACTGTAGGTCTAGTAGACACCAGACTCGTAATAGTAGCTACTGAAAGGTGTTCGCATGAATGGGAAAGGTACGATACAAACTTACAGCACGTACCCAGTACCGACTGTATCATCATAACACAGGAATGGATTTCCTTGGTATCTGTGCGACGTCATACAGTCCAAGGCATAGTTGCGGCTACGTAATGGGATCTGCAGCTACAATACTGCTAGGAAATCGCCTTACCGTGTTTCACTCATACCAAATACGCACTAATAGACCTTATTCGCTTGGGCGTATTTGTTTTCCCAATACAGGTCACGCGTCATTTCTTTGGGACTTTTTCCTTTGTTTAATGGTAACGCTTGAGAAGATACATTAATATGGATAAACCTCAAACAAAGAATCGTATTCCCAGGAGGTCTGTACTGGGAAAACATTACGCCCAAGCGAATAAGGTCTGTGGCATAAAAACACTTCTTAGTTACCTTCTTATTAATGCTCACATACTTCTCCGCATCTACAGCAGGGAAAACATTAACACCAGCAGTCTGCATGGCCTAAAAGATATCAACAATACAGGGTAAGAATAGAGTTACGTTCAGTCCATCGCTTCCTTTTCAAAAACCATTCTGTTGAACTATTTTTTGATTAAAACATGTAACACAAAAAAACCTGAACTGCACTGGGCGAAGCCAAGTGCGATAGAGTTTACTTTCTTGAGCGCGTGTTTCTCGATCAAGTCAGCGAGCAGTCCATAGAAGTATGGATGCACGTTCATACACGTGAATTAACCAATCAGGGTTCGCTTCATATCGTAGCTATGTTACAAACATCTGTATAGACGTATTTTGCACGAGCACGTGACGGCTGCCATGTTGGATGGCAGAACAATAGAATCTCTTTCCCCTAATGGGATTGATGTCTTTGCTAATGCAAAACAGCTCTGCCATGAAACACTGCTACCATCACGTGCTGGTGCAACACCTCTATAGAGCTTTTAAGTTATGACGTATTTCCTGATCCAATAAATCACAAAATACTCCAGTTTCGAGTTCTCCGCTATACAATGTTAGCCTCGTTTTTGTGTAGAATATTTACGCGTTTCAGTGAAGGTCCGTGGAATTTCCAAATGTTTGTATTGTTGAAGTCGTGCATTCTTCGATCTATCTTTGTTATTTATGAATATTTTGACACTGAAATGAGGCTAACCCTCTAGAAACGAGTCTGTAATCTGGAAACACAGCGGTATTCGATGAAAAAGGTCTATTCGCCAAAACTTCAAGTATTTTCTTTTGACTACCTTGATAAAGTCCTTCGGCTTCATCCATTTCTTCAGTAGATGTGAAACCTCTTCCATATCGTCTGGTTGCGAAAGGCAACAAAGATCATCCTGGGAAAAGAAAAGAAAAATGGCTTTTCTATTTCAACTTCGTCCTTTTATCCTTCGTCCTTGAATCCTGGATCATTGCGAGTGTCTAAAGATATCCCACTCTCGTGTTTCTGAGGCTGGGTCTTACCTTAATCTCTATTTCTAGTTCAATAATAGCAGCAATCAGTGTAAATAAACAACTATTCGTCTTGTGGGGACGAATTTCCCATGACTGGAATGGCATGTTCAGGTATAAATCCTGTGAGACAATATAAGAGGAAAGAAATGAGCTATGTTATATTCCCTCACTACAGACATAGAGCAGTTTTCACAGGAGTAAGAAACGTACGGTCCTGACTTACAGCAAGTACACGGTACGGTATGCAGTAACACTGAAATGGCTTCCCATAAGAATCAATATCGTATGTATAGTACTGACTTATAGCAAAGTATGTAGCAACAACTAAATGTTTCCCATTCCCATGCGAAAAAAGCAATAGCAACGCATAGTTACTGTTACTATATAAAATAAAATATCGTACCGATACAGCACAATTACAAATTTTGAAAGATTTAAAAATACCTGGGTCGTTGCTATGGGTCCAAATCCCGTGGTCTTGAAGGACATCATTCTTGCCTCTGCACACAGAAACCAAGAAAAGTGTATTTCAGATTTTTAGACTCACTATCAATGCAAATTTATTATATTTATATATACTATATTAAGCTTATATATAACATTTTGTCTTTGTTTAAATATGTTTTTTATTGTTCTTAATGATACATTTTCTATCACGCAACAAAATGAGAGTAAGGATTTATAAAGGAAATACAATACCTTCTTCATACTGAATATCAGTCAGTCCATCCAAACGCCATTGCTTCTTGATAGGTTCCCACCAGGCCAACTGTGGCTTCTCAAAGTAAACCACGTTATTTGGTAACCTTATTTGTTAAAAGAAGAAAGTAAAAATGAAGAAAGGAAGAAGAGATGGATCAAGAATGAATAGAAAAAGAAAATAAAGAAGGAAAGAATGAAAGAAAGAAAGAAAAAGAAAAAATAAGGAAAAGAAAAAGAAAAATAAGAAAAAAGGGAAGAAAAGAAGGAAGACAGACAGGCAGACAAAGAAAAACAAAAACAAAGAAAAACAAAAACAACAAAAAAAAAAAAAAAAAAAAAAAAAAAAAAAAAAAAAAAAAAAAAAAAAAAAAAAAAAAAAAAAAAAAAAAAAAAAAGGAAAGAAAGAAAGAAAGAAAAGAAAAGAAAATGAAAACGAAAAGAGAAGAGAGAAAGAAAAACCAAGAGTCACAGGAGGTTGGGACAACTAAAGTTTCATATACATGAATATTGAGGAAAAGGTCAATAACATGCAATAGGAGGGTGGGAACGGGAATAATTCTATGTGTATTCCCTCCAACCGCACCCCCCCTAATATGCACGGAACGAATGGCACTAAAGAATTGCGAATTTACCTAAAACTGATGGCAAGAGGTGGGTTTGGAGCTTGAAACTGGCTTGTGGAGGCTGATAGTGGGGGAGCATTGGTGCTGGATGCAGACTCGGGTAACGCACTGGATCCAGATTGTGTTTGATAAGGGAGCCTCTTGAGATCAGGTGAAACAACTACGAAAAGAAAATATATATTCTTATGAGAAGCCATTTCAGTGTTCTGCATGCCGTACCGTTAACCTTCGAATTCGCAGGCTAACGCGGTACCATGTAC
This sequence comes from Stichodactyla helianthus, assembly GCA_015163945.2. Taxonomy (NCBI): domain Eukaryota; kingdom Metazoa; phylum Cnidaria; class Anthozoa; order Actiniaria; family Stichodactylidae; genus Stichodactyla; species Stichodactyla helianthus. The sequence continues at coordinate 7,768 of WUAP02146923.1, read as the reverse complement.
GCGCTATACTAAGTCAATACTGAACGTTTTCCACTCAAAGGAAATCCGCTCGAAACAATTATTTATAATTTGATCAAAACTAAAGACAAACAGCTGTTTCATGTGACGAAAACTAATCTCGGATGTGCTGTATTTGATCATTCCAAGGATAACAGTATCTAAATCGATCATTCTGACTAGGTGAACAGTAACCTCCTGCACTGTATTCTATTCAGTAGATTTCATCATCCCGTGGATAAGATATATAATACGAAATTTGTCCATTCGGTTGGCTCAGTTGGTATAGCATTGGTCTGTTGTATGGGAGGTCGCGGGTTCAAGCCCCGGTCGGACCACCATTCAGGGTCTTAAAAATAACTGAGTAGTTTTTGCCCTTATAATTGGTTAGACCTGCAATAACATTAATGGCGGCCGTCCCCATCAACTAGACCAGTTAGAAGAGGGTTACAAGTTTATCGATCTCAAACCGCGACTGTCACTCGTGGTTAACCTCTACAAATAAAGTTGATTGATACACGGTCATTGTACGTAGAACATTACTACTAAAGCAAGCTACCTACTTTGCTGTATCGTCCTATACTATTTCACCTACTTTGCTGTATCGTCCTATACTATTCCACCTACTTTGATACATCGTCCAATACTATTTCACCTACTTTGCTGTATCGTCCTATACTATTTCACCTACTTTGCTACATCGTCCAATACTATTTCACCTACTTTGCTGTATCGTCCTATACTATTTCACCTACTTTGCTGTATCGTCATATACTATTCCACCTACTTTGCTACATCGTCCTTTACTATTTCACCTACTTTGCTGTATCGTCCTATACTATATCACCTACTTTGCTACATCGTCCTGTACTATTTCACCTACTTTGCTGTATTGTCCAGTTCTTGACGTGTTTTGGTTGAGGTGGAAGCTCAAGAAGCTCAATAAACATAAGAGGACCAACGACACCAAATGCTCTAAGGTCAACCACATCATCATCATCATCATCGTCATCATCTTCATCAAGTGCATTGGCTGGGGTTGGTTCTGGGAGGACTTCATCGCCTGACTGCTCTGTCTTTGTAGCGTCATCTGTTCCATCTCCTACACAAAGGATGGGGGATCAAAAAGAGACATGTAAAACAAATTTCAAGTGTTTCTTGACTAAGAATAAAATAGACCACTTTCTATATTCAAGTTGAATGATCGCTTACAATAAGATCTGAATCGCGAAACAATGAAATAACCGTGATTATTATTTTTCCCCCCAGAGCCTCGACTCGGAGCTGATTGTGCGCAACTTTTCACCCAAAATATCGAATGGGGGTAATTTTTCACAGATACTTTTCATGTATTTGAAATATTTCTGACCAAGGCCTCAAAATCTCTTCTTACATGAATATATAGAGATTAGATGGAAGAAAACTTCTTCAAGCATATGATTTTGGTGTGATTTATTCAGACGTTTCGCTGGTTAGAGCTTTATCAATGAATGAATGAATAATCTCTACATATTCCTTTCTTTTCTTACACGACTTTTTCATGCCCTTCTGGGCACAGGGAAGTGTGAAAATGAAAAAAATTCAAATAAATCGTTATTTATTTATTTATTCCTAAGACGAAAAAACAAACAAACAAACAAACAAACAAAACACATACAAAACAAACAAAAACAAAACGAAAAATCAAGTAAAAATCCAGTAGAAAATTTTTTAAAACACACGATTTAGTTTTCCTATATTATTTCTTTATGGTATCCTATGTAGAAATAAATACATCGTATTTTCAATTTCACTATATCTAAAGTAGGCTCCCTGTGCCCTGGGTAAGAGATAAATAAAAAACATTTAATAATAAATATAGTGCTTTTAATCAAAATTGCGTATTTCACAGAACTTGTTTGTTCTTGTTCAAAGTTGCGAAAAGAAGAAAAAAGAAAAACGGAATACATTGCAGTTTTCAATCTCCGTACATTTGCATGGTTAGACATGAGAAAATGCCGTAACAATGAATGTCCTACATACCTGTTTCTGTTTCTGTTTCTTTAATCGTCCCTTTCTGGCTGTTTTGTTCACTGACTTGGCTCTTGATGCTTTTTGCACTTGCTTTACGACTCTTGGTACTTTTACTGCTTCCAGTACGAGCAGCACTCTGCACACAGAAAAACAAACGAAACTGATATTATAACATAGCTAAGATATAACGCGCGCTCTGATTGGCTGGCTACCTATGAGAAAGAAATGGATGGTGCACGCTGATAGTGCACGCTCGCGCACGCTGACGTCAAAGCCGTTTCAACATCTTTGAAGCCTCTTTTTTAGAGCAAAAACCTGTCTTTTAGGATACAAATTTTGATAAAAAACATATTGTAGATCATTGTTCTATTGAAAATTTTTCGTGGGGAAACGTTTTCGATGTTTTTTCGAGAGCATTCTTAACAGCTTTTCTCTTCAAAAAGTTATTGAATGAATTTTCAAATTGCAACGTTTTCTGCGCGCGCTAGGACACTGAAAGAAGAAAATAAACCCTTTTCTGAGGTCTATATGCTCTAGCTATGTTATAAAAGCAAAACATTGACCATTCCTTAAAAATTCTGCATTACTAATCCTCTGATCTTTTGCTAAGGTACATCGGCATTTATCTGATTTCCCTCCTAAAGGCACTATAGAATTTAAGTGATCCAACGCCCTCTCATATCCAGCTTCACTGACCTTTCTCCTACTTCCCTTGCTTGCTCGGCTAATGACGGAGGCAGACTTTGGTGTAGCCACATCTCTCTGCTCTTCTTCCTCTCTAGCTCCTTCTTCTTCCTAATCATGAGAAGATGTGAGGAGGTTGAAGATGATATCGTAAATTCTCAAGACCGAGGTCTGACTGGAATTCGTATGAGCGGGAAATTACACTCAAATTCGTAGCCGTAGTACCGTACTTTACCGTAACCTAACTATGTATACACGTGTGCATACCGTACCGTGTACGTGCTGTAAGTCCAGTACGAACGTTTCCGACTCATACGATAGCAATTCTCATGGGAAATTCTCTAAATACCGAAGCCGTAAACAATGTCAGCTACCAAAAAAGTAAAGATGTTTTATTAATACAGACAATATTGGCTTCCAGTGGGATGATAAATGAGTGACCAGATCTGGAATTCAAGGCGCGCGTTCGCGCCGATGACGTAATTAGTAGCCTGAGTACCCCTGCCCAGTCCCCCTCGAAGATCTGAAACCCAGGCTACATAATAAGAGGAACAGCGTATCCATGGTTACCTCCTTTTTATCTTCCTCTGTTGGCTGGGACACTTCGACAACAACTTCCACAGGTTTCTTTTGTTTGGGATGGAATGATTTAGCTAAGGGACTGAGGTGGTCATAGGCAGTCAGCAGTACTCGCATCGATACTTCACCTACTGCTAACGTCTTGGGGATTTCTATTGTAAAACCTTGTTTGTCAAAAGTTACTGACTTGAGCCTGTAAAGAGAACAGAACCACAGCAAATACATTTAGCGTTATATTAAAAAAAAAAAAAAGAGAAAATAGAAAAAATCGTTGTCGCAGCCGAAGCAATAGTCCACACTCCAAGGTCGCAAGGAATTTCGGTAATTTTTCTCATAAATCATGTTTGCAGTACTGGTATTTTCAAAAATATTCGGTTTAACACCTGAATTACCACGTGACTGCAGCTTGCCAGAAATATATGTCACAAATGCAACCAAAATATGCTTTAGATGAATTAATTTTGAAAATGATTACCGTAATCCTTCGCAGTAATTGGAGTGTTGACTGTTGACTTCAGCTGCGACAACGATTTTTGAAATAGGTGTATATTTACGCGGATGAAGCAATATTTACATCTATTTTTGTCTTTTTCGTTAGGATAAATCAAACTTCAGATTACAAACAAAGATGGACAATGTGCCAACTAAATGCCAATATTAAATTTAGTTAAATATAAGACAGGAGCCTTACCTTGGGTTTTTTGCTATGTTACCCCATAAACACAATGTTAAATGTGATGTGCTGGTTAGAAATTGAAGGTTTTGGGATTCTGGATCAACATTTTCAGAAGCATTCTGCAATCACAATATCATATATTAAGCTAATGAATGGCAATTTTGATAATCTTTAAAGTACTAGACATTTTGACTTCTCTTTAGTTGGATGGGACTGTACTACCATCCGGTGGCGCACCTCCAGTAGTTTTTTTTTTTTTTGGGGGGGGGGTGTGTGTGTGTGTGCACCATTTATCATAGGGACTTGAGCAAGTAAATAACATTTAATTCATAAGTCCCTCATCTCAAGTGGGCTGCACTCCCCCTGCACCCCTTTTCTGGATCCCCCCTGATTCCAGCCACGTGAACGCCTTACCATTTGCAGAATGATATAATTACAAGCTTTAAGGTGTCTGGCTACTATTGAATCGAGTTTCTGAGCCCACAAGCATGCGCGTGCATAATTTCCACCGAATTACCATGGTAACTTTCGGAATTTCACTGAAGGATTGAAGAACCATACGTGTTTTGAACTTCAAGAAGGTAAAATCTCAAATTTTGCACGAGACCATATACTTTTTATGTGCTTACTTAAAAAGCTCCTAAAAATCTATGTCATATCAAAAGTTTTCAAAAAGTCAAATATCAGAACTTATGAAAAAGTGAAGTTTTGTACGAATTTCTGCTCAACTTGATGGGACGTTTTCTGGGCACTGGTACAAAATATGCCAAATCCAGGTATTTTCATCTTCTTATCTTAAAGTTATTTATGTTATGTTGTAGAATTATCATTAGTTAATATCTGTACAAATATTGCCTTCGTACATCTATTATCTTTTGAGCTTTAATTTTTTTCCTACTCACTTCGGCTAACGAGATTTTCGCTTCCAAAACTTAAGTTTATAAACACCCTTCCATTCAAGCTTGATTATCTCAAAAACTAGTTCGGGACACCCTATTTTTGTGTTCATATTTGAAATTAGCATTAAATTTTCGTTTAAAACGATGCTATTTAAAAAAAAGTTAAAAATAAAATCCAATCAGTTCATCTTTATTAACACCTTGAGTGTTGATCCACAGGTAGCCCAAGCTCTCTACTAAGCGTGCTTTTAGAGCTAGAAATAAGCAAAATATACAAGAAAAATTACTAAATATTGAAAGAGTAATTTATCATAACTACTGTAAATCGCACTCACTAATGTTCTTTGTTATTTACTTTACACTTTGGGAAAGTTTGGAACCGTTCTATTATAATTTGAACAAGTTATGGCCTTTTGAATTTAACCTATCTGTTATACCTTTAAAGGTATAACACCTGAGTATAACAGATAATTACGTTAAATTTCTAAAGGCCATAATTCGCTCAATTTAAAACAGAACGGCTCCAAACTTTCCCAAAGTATAAGTAAAAGACAAAGGAGAAGTGAGTGCAATTTAGTTATTATGTACTTAAATATTGACTGAGTTAGGTCGGGCCGGACGGGGAAATACATTTGGCTCGAGGTCCGTACAAATGACCAAAAGCCAAAATATTTTTCCATCCGGCCCGACCTAACTCAGTCAATAAGTATTTTATCATATGACCCAATTTTTATTGTAAAAAGGCTGAAAGATCCTGAAGAAGAACCAAAGAGGGCTGGATGGCTGTTGAGCAGGGTCAGAAGGGTTTTTCCGGCCCACTCATGTCAACCCATCCGGCTCCCATCACGTGACATTTTCCAAACTTAAGGTTTTATTAGAGCACGTGAGCAAGGCTGTATGGGTCATGTGATAGGATAAATTACTATTTTGATTTTTAGTTATTCTTCTTGTATATTGCTTATTTCTAGCTCTAAAAGCACACTAATACATAGCTTGGGCTACCAGTGGTTGATCTGGGGATCTGGCCAGGGATTCACCAATCACAACCCATGCCCTCCTGTACTGATAGTCTCAGAATGATGCTACTAATTATTTTAATTACATATTAGTATAAATAAAGTAGCAGACCTAGGCCCTATCACAAATCCTGAAGTCTGATTGGCTTATGCTACTACAGGTCTAATAGTGATACTAGTAGCAAAACCAAAAATGGGTTTCTGCCAAATATCACTGTCCTAACTAGCTAGTTTGTTTATACTAGACCATATAATAGACCTCTTGCATTGACCCTAATGGACTACGAATCAAATAGCTCATACGTCTGTAACCACAAGAGCTATTGACTTCTAGCCCATTTGGGCTAAAGTGGTTCTAATTTTTAAATAGACCCCTAGCAGGAATTCCAAGTGCAATTCATTTTGGAGTTCAAAATGCACACAGTACCATAAAAGTGCTATAGTCAGACATAACTATACCAAGTTTACTACTCGTACAAAAACTGCTTCTCTTACTCACCTGAAGTAGTTGCATGGTTGATCTGTCCAGGATAAAGCCAATAAGATCTTGAAGCTTGGTTATAGACTTGAATTATGAAAGTTAATTGCAGGTGTTATAGCGGCTGAGTAAACTTAAGTTGAAAACTGCACTTTACGTAACAAACTCAAACTCCTCTGTTTGCCAACTTTGTTGGCAATTATAATCATATTGCAGCTATTTTTCATTAAAAGTAAATCTGGATTTCAAAGTTATTGATGTTAGTCATTTTTGACAGTTAATCTAAGTATGTCTTAAGTAAACCTACCTCTTTATTTCTTTGTATATCCTCTTCTGTGGGTGCCTCATATTCAATATCTTGAGTGTGCTGTTCTAGCTCAGATATCAACTTGATTACAAATTAATTTTAAAAAAGACAAAATTTAATTCAAATTAATGTTTCACCTTACAATAGTGCACAGTGCCCCGGTGGGGGTGCTCATCAGAAATTTTGAAGGTGTGTTCCCTAAATGGTACCTGGGTCTAGTCTTTCAAGCAACAAATTATTTTTGCTCCATGAGCTCATGAAAAGCAGCTCACATGTCATACTATTAGTGGTCATTTTAGATCAGAAACTCATAAGGGGGTTGAAACGTGTAACAGCCATACATTTCTTTGGTCCAATGCTCTGGAATATTCAAATATCTGTCAACAAATTTCTTTTCCCTAAATCACTGTTTTTTGTTTTTTTTTGTTTTGTTTTGTTTTGTTTTGCTTAATCAGTGTCTCAAAACTAATCTTTAAAACAGATATTCCAAAGTTTTTATTGAGAGATTCAATAAAACTTTCTGAAAATTGAGCATAAAAGTTTGAAGCGGCAATCTTGAATCAAGCTTTACTTCCATATATGGTATCAAAACTCCTAATTTGCTCATTTGAATATTCCGGTGCATGGATCTGGTACTGTTACAGGTTTCAACCCCCTTATGAGTTTCTGTTAATTAGATTTAACACCCCAGCTGAGTACCAAACTACTGATTACAACCCCTAAAAGATATGACCCCAGGGGCATGTTGAGCAAGGTAACATTAAACGGCTTTTTATCAATAAGCTAGACAATGCAATTAACCTACCTTTAGAGTGTTTTCACATTCTTCCAGGGTTTCTTCAATAGGCTGAGGAGTTGGACCATCAAGTAGCTCTTCTTTCAAAAGATGCATAAATGTATTGAGTTCATTTTCAATAAGAGGATCAGGACTGCCATCACATCGCATGTACCTATCCCACTATAATTCAATGGTTTAATGATTAACAAATAAACATTTAGTTTATAATTGAAAATCACAATGTGTGTTGAGCATACATTGTATTCTTACAGTCAAAGGACATGAAGCGTGCCCCTCTAGATTCCATTAATGATTTCATTATTCGAATATTGAGTTGATTA
>WUAP02146912.1:0-11383 GCA_015163945.2 Stichodactyla helianthus | reverse complement strand
GGGGTGTTGGGGGGTGGGGGGGGGGGGGGGGGGGGGGGGGGGGGGGGGGGGGGGGGTACTCCCTTTGTCCAAGTGGTAGGGGTGATCGGCGGTCCTTTTAGGGATGAAAGTATTTGCTGTGTGAATCTTTTAGGGGTTCTGACTCAAAAGTCGGTTACGTAACATGACTCGTACCATTTAGGGCCAGTTGTTATTAATTTTCTTTAAAGAGCAAAAGAACAGATTTTTCAGTTACTGACTACCGTAAACAATATCAGTGCAACCAGTTTTTTCTCAGAGTAACAAAGTAAATCTTCTCTTTTGACAGACGTCATATAGTCGTACCTTTTAGGGGTTGAAATCAACATGGTTTCAAAAGCTCTTTTAATTTATCGGGTCAAATTGTCTGGTTTCCAAATACAAGATGTACTGATGTTCAATACACAATATTTACTGTATTTGGTGGCTGTCTGCTTTTCTATGGACCACAAAACGTCATATCGATTTTCTTTGTGTTGTTATTGTTTTGTCCCCCTCCCACGACCATGATCCTTAGCGTTTAAACAATAGATTGTTTGGATGTGACGTCATGATAAAATAAGGCAAGTGTGGAGAACATTTAGGGTTTTATTTTAGCGGATTTTCTGAGGAAATGGACCCGAAAATACGTCACAAATTACAGTAAAAGCACATCCGGCTTTTGTATTGGTTGTTATCGAACAGAAGTATTGTGTAGCTTCGATACAAATGCCTTGATTATATAAAGGAGACGTGGGGGCAAGGTGTTGTAGATCAAGTCCCACTGATTGCGCATTTCTGATGGTAAAGTTGATTAAAAATTGTTCTGCTGTTCAAAGTACTCAGTGTTGTACGTGATTTGAGGAACCTGACACGATTACTGCCATCCAAGGCGATGTTCTGCTGTTATTTACTAAACACACGTACCGTCGCGGGGGATTTTCTATATTTGAATGTGACATAATAAATCATAGAAAGAGTATATATGCAGAAATCAACCACAAGGAGCCCAGAAAAAATTCTGAGCTCCAGGTGGGATTCGAACCCACGACCCTCCGTTTTCTAGTCGGATGCTCTAACCACTGCTAACTATTTCTGCATATACACCAAATTGAAAAAACGTTGTCGAGTTCAAAAGGTTCAATCATCGAAGGTAAGACCAAAAGGGGTTATGGGTAAGTACTTTATAAGGCCATATTATATGCATAGGATATTGGTTATTGTTGCAACTCTTGAACCTTGTTTCGAATTCTCGAAGAAAGCAATATTCTAGAATTATAGAAATGCATAAAGCATATTATGGGCCTAATGAACTATTTACCCTGCATCCTCCTCGGTCTTACCTTCGATGATTTGCTGCCAAAATGACACAGTGTGGACATGCCGTGTCGTGACGGTCTGTTGGACAAGCAGTAACCAGGTGATCTCGCTACGAAGCGCGCAAAGGATTATTTGTCAAAGCCAACAGTTCTAATCCGGCACAATATCTCAACGATTCCATTGCAACGACAAATAAACCTCGGAAACTTCGAAAACAAAACATAAATCTCAGACTAGGATAAAACTTCTACTTTCTTTTTTAAAAATTCCATCTCGAAAGACGCCATTTTAAAATTAATAATGGAACTTTTCACGATGCGACAAAAATGATTCTGATTGGCTAAAACTAGTCGGAAGTGCGCTTGCGAGATCATCTGGAAGCATGCGCGCTGTGATGGGTTCGATGAGTGACTTGTTACGCAATTGAATTATTCCATATTAATACTAACAACTCCCTAGTTAAGTGGCCGCACAGAATTGATATTACTGTTATTGGCAAACGTGGCCAACGGTGATGTGGTAACATTTTTACAAGGGAACATTTAGACGCTAGTGAACAACGACAGCAACAAGAGCAATCATAACGACTATAAATATCACCAGCAACAACACTGAACCCAACAGTTAAAATTAACTGAAATTATGATTAAATTCTCTATGTGATTAAATGTCACTTTCACAAAGTTGTCGATTTGTCCGTGGTTATGAGTTTTTTTCTGCAGTCTTGTCAGGTTCAGGTCCTGAGTTTTGTGATTTCGTCCGCTGAATCGAACATATGTCGTCATGTGACGTCACTGAGCAGATTTCGTATGAGTGGGAAATGACACTGCAAATTCGTAATCGTACCGTAGCTGTAACGTACTTTAACGTAGCCGGAACTACGCGTTTGTGATTGGAAGAATCACACGAAAACAATTCACCAGTTTCCATACATCGGTTCACTGACCAAACACAAAGCTCTCGAGCGAGGCGTCAAGGTCCAGTGGCCTTAGTTTCAAAGGATTATGCAAATATCCCCTGGGAGCCTCGGCTGAATGCTTTGTGTTTGAACAGTGAACCGATGTATGGAAACTGGTGAATAGACCTTTTCCATCTATGACGTAATGTTTTCCCATTTCAGAACACGTGTCATCCTCTTGGGAATACGGTTCTTTGTTTGAAGGTCATCTATATTAATGTTCTTCTCAAGCGTTACTAAGAAACAAAGAAAAAATACTCAAGGGAATGACACGTGGTCTGAAATGGAAAACATTACATCCAAGCCGAATGACACAAGCTATTTCATGTCCGACCAGTTGAATCTTGAATACACAGCTTTTCATTTTAGGCGACGCTTTTCTTGGTCTTAATTAAAACCTTGAAAGGCTTTGCACTTGTATTCATGAAGCATATTAAACTAGACCCAAATTGGAAGGAAATCTGTATTAAAAAATGCACAAACAAATAAATAATTTGTGCTTTCTTTTTATAAATGTTATTTGAATTTCTGTTTAAAATATTCACCGCACGTATCTGTTTTCATTTGAAAACGCAAATATTTTTCTTCGTTTCCGAAAAAGTTCTCGTCCACACGTAGCGTATCTGCATCGTTTTCGCCTGTCCATACGAAAATGCTATAACAATTGAAAATGCTAGCATCCTTTACAGGGCATGAGCGTTTTCACGCGTCCACACGAAAACGATGAGCTGGCCTTTTCAAAAATTTCCTCTCTGGAGAGCGCTTTTGAAAAGTTGCGTTTTCGGTGATTGTTTTCACCGGATACGTGTTGACGGAAGGCCAATCCACAAAGAAAGACGCGGCATAAAAACTGTAAAAATGCCTCATTAAGGACAAATTAAACCTTGCATAAATCAATGATGACTAAGAATGAACATGACGCACAAGGATAGATGTAGGACTCGACGTTTCGCATTTCGGTTGATGTCACTTTAACTGGCTTGTTCCGGGCTCTTTATTTAGTAAGGATAACAACTTGACTAAAACTAAGACAGAAATGTTAACCAAAAACCGTGGTACATCGCGATGTTTGCTTTGATCAAGTCCGAGAAGCAAAACTAACATAATATTGAACACTAAAAGGAACAATCAAGGAGCGAGCTAGAAAATCATCCACCGAGCCAGGTGATTCTGAGACAAAAGGTAAAGCAACAAAGCAGCATTCCTTGGACTTACTAATCTGTAAAAATAACCTTGAGTTTGCGCCGACTACTTTCTACCTTAACGGGGGAAAAAGCTTAAAAGATAATAGTTCAAAAATGCCACAGGAATAACTAGGAGGATGAATGGATGGGTTGATAGAGAGGGCGAGATTGAGCGATGGATGAATGGTACGCAGGTGGATGGATGGATGAATGAATGGTTAGAGGGATAGATGAATGGGATGGATGGATGGATAGATGGATGGATGAGTGAAAAGAATGATGGTTGGAGAAATAGATGAATAAATAGATGGATAGAAGGATAATGGAGAGGGTAGATGAATGAATAGAAGAACGAACGGCAGGAAAGTATAGAATAGATGGATGATGATTCCAGCATAGTTTCTAATTTAGTAAGAAACGTTTGCCCTTGAGCAAAGTCTGACATGCTGGCTGGCTATCTTTGTAAACTTTGGAATCATTGCACTTCGTGAGCGAACTTTGTAACTTGATAACATCCTTAAGCGGTTTTCAATTATTTGATCAGTTCGTGAAATCAATGAATAAATTATATCATCGTGATCACAGAGGCGGTTATAAACTATTCAAACTTTTTTTTTCTTTATTCAAATCAATCGTAGGATAAAATTTTATCATCAGCACGTCCAGTGACCATTGGTCTCGCGCACTCGACTCTCTGACCGAATATTGCTGACGTATCGACGACACCAGCACCTCAAGTAAATTGCACATTTGCTATCGATAATCATTCACGGCTCGACATTCACGTAGCCACATATATAGATGTGTGTATGTACTTTTCGATGCCAGAAACATTCATGTTCGTCAGGATGGGATCAAAAGATTTCGACTGACTCTTGACGTACGACTGCAGCAAACCCAGGTAAACAATCTTCGTCAATAGCCAGGCTAGCGTTTGTTTATAGCGTATATTTTAGTGCCAGAGGCGACTTCAGCTAGATAATCTATAAAATACTGACTCGAGTTTAGAAGTTTTTTAAGAATTGATATAGAAATCCCCCCTTGAGAATATATATAATAAATTTTCTCACCCCTATAGAACTAGAAGGATAAATTTCAGAGAAAAACTAGGTGTTTTCATTTGTCTATATTGAATTTGATATCGAAATAATTGATTGATTTAATTTTTTTATATAAACATTCTTTTTAAAAAAAGTTGAAATTTGTACGACTGAATGTTAGAAATTTACCTGCTTTATTTTATTAATGAAAATGATAGAATATTGTTGATTTATATATTCGTTATCCTTTGTATATCGAGAAATAAATATATTATTCTATAAATATTCAACTCTAAGAGCTTCCACAAATGCTGTGCAAAACTAGTAAAATATTCATGAATTGCAAAATATGACTTTATTACGTTCGAGATCTCGTTTTTCTGAATCATAACTCAAGTTAATTTGTAAATATTGGAACTAGCATCTGTTGTGGTGATGGCGGTTGAATACTATTCCATGATTACCAGTAATGTGATAACCTGTCAAACTCGACCACACTGTCAAGCATGGACCTATGTTTATCGACCGTATTCTAGAATTGAACTGCTTTGGGAATTGCGGAAAGGGGTTTATTCCTCTAAGCAAAAAAGGAGTTTCTGTGTGTTTCTATCAACCATCTGCCGACTGCTCCAGGAGCTAGTAAAATAATGCCGGAAGCCTGTAAAAAGCGACCATGCACCTGTCAAAAGCGGCCACGCACCTGTCAAAAGCGGCCACGCACCTGGGTTTTTTAAAATTGTTTTTAATACAAAACCGGCGATTTTGAATTCTGTTGGAGACGAAATTAAAAGAATACCATTACTCCGGACGAGGTTGTAAATTTACCCATGTATTCAAATCACCACGCCAAAAACAGACATTATGCAAATCAAGTTCACTCTCCAGAATTTTTATCACTCAATCTCAAGGTTGTTTAATTTGAAATGCTGGCGGTTGGTTCAAAGAGTTTTTATCTTGTTGTACTTAAACTAATATATCCACAAAACAAAGTATAGATCCATAGTTATTGGTGTTTTGTAATTTCTTTTTATCAAGATATAGAATTTTATCTTGGTCAAGTCCTGCGTCGTTTGTCAATCGGGCTTGCACCTGCTTCGGGAGAAGATGACGGCAACTCCAGGCATCATAAGATCTAGAGCCAATGTGATTATAGCAGGGAAAAAAGAATAGTGTTTTGAAAATAAGCAAATTATCACGTCTGAATAGGGTTCGTTTTATTCATTTTACTGTGCGTTAGATATTTCATTTTTCCCATTTTTCTATATACTTCATTTTTTATCTTTTTGATTTGTTTACAGATTTACTGTCGCGGTCGTATGAAATCTACTCCTGTTTTTATTTAGTAAGGCCCAGTGTAAGATTAGCATTAGCTAAACTGGTGTATTTTGTAAATACTTCTTAACCTTCTTTAAATAAAGTTCATTTATTTCTTTTCTTTTCTCTTCTGTTCTGTTCTGTTCTGTTCTTTCTTTTTATTTATATTTCAAACTAATTCATTGAATTGCCATCTGTTCTTTTTCTATTGATTGGCACTTTGATATTCCACTAATTTCATTCGGAAATTTGTCTGGTCTCGTAAATTCCAATCTAGCCCGCCGATTAAGTTTGACGTCTTTAGGTCTTCGTTTCATTAGCTTTTCTAGTTCATCTCTATTGAACGTGGGAAAACGCACCGCGTGTAGTGCTCAACAAAAACTACGATGGCATTATAAAATGATGTTACTGCGATGAAATTGGACAACAAATCCCAGCGGATATGTAGTGTGATTAGAGTTTGTTAGATGTGTTGCCGGGGGGGGGACGCCCGGACTCGGACCCCTTACTTTTTTATATACCAAATTTCTGCAAAAAGGTACCCCTTTTATATACCTTTATCCTGAAAAGGTACCCTTTTGATATACTTTCCGGCTTTGGCGAATAGAAACCCTTTTTATTTGCCCTTGATAAAAATATGTCTGTCAAATACAGCGGTGTTAGCTTTTGATATCTTTTGTACTTAGAAAAGTTAGCTAGGAAACTTAACGGTGAAACCCTACCCTTTTCTATACCTGAAATCGCAAATTCGCGACCCTTTTCTATACCAAAAATCAAAAAATTCCCAACCCTTTTCTATACCTTTGGCCTAAAAAGGTACCTCTTTTCGGGTGGAGCATCCCCGTATAGGCGTAAAAATCAACACGTGAGTTGAGTGTCAAAGTATTTGTATTGTTGTAGTTGTTTATCCTTCGTCTTATTGTTATGAGACAAAAAATTGTATTTTTCTAATTTCCCAAAATGAGACATGAGGTCTGTGAATAAGATTAATTATCTTATAAAAACATGATAAGTCTTATCATATCTTAGTCCATTAACAAGGATAAATATCCCTATACTATTTCAACGCACGTATAGTTTTAGCAATGATTATGCAATCTATTTGTAGGATTCCTTCTTAAACTCCTCCTACTAGTACCAATACCTATGCTCACACCCTAAATAGTCTTACCCCTATTTCTTGTCATATTTTCGATTCATTCCTTAAAGTCTTATGATAGAAGTATGTCTTATAATCTTTTCTATACCTTTAAGATATATTCATTTATTAACCTTATTTTTAGCTTTGCTTAATTCTAAGATTTGTATTCGTTATTCTTTCACTAGAATATTAGACTTAGGAATGTATTTTCTTTTATAGCCAATCACATTTAAGTAATCAATCCATGTATATCGAATATTGGCACCTGTCATAAGATGCCTATAAATATAGCAACTCATGTAATCACTTAGTTAGTTGAAAGTAGTAGTAGTAGTAGAAAGCACAGTCAATAAAGACTCGATCCCGAATCCAAAAGGTACCCTCGTAACATTATCGTTGGTATTTACGAATATTTTGACATTAAAATCAGACAAACCCTACAAAAACGAGTCTTAAATCTAGGCGTTCAGCGGTATTTGCGAATTCGAAAAAGGCCGTCGCATTTGTTGTATAACCAAACTCATCCAGGCTTTCCTCGCTCATTTGAAAGAGCTCGAGCGCGCGCAGAAATGGCCATGAACGTCCTTAAGGAATAGTATATTAATAAATTGATGCAGAGTTCGAAGTATTAAAAAACGTGTCAAAACGTGGAAACGAGGCTAGTAGGGCCTTACCTATACCTGTGTAGGCCACACAAATTTAAAATTAACACGTAAGAGTAAGATTAAAAATTTATATCTGAGACATTCATGGGTTTGTCCACTTCAGAGATGTTTACTAAGTCTTATCAACCTCTACGTCAGTAACCCCCAGTAAATTCATTTTATCTTATTAATAGGATTTAGTAAAATATCTGGTTAAACTAACTGAAACCATGACATCAACACCTTGTTTATGTCAGGTATGTTTTCGAGTTTCACCGAAGTTAGCGCTGTTAAAATCTAGAACTCTTCTTATCAGATACATGTACATTCGTTATATCTTATCTAAATAGGCAGAGATAGATTCATAATCGTCATAGTTGGATATTAGTTGGAATAGTCGGTAGTTGGAATATGTTAAGTCTCTGTTTTGGTATGGCAACCCGCCATCTTGGAAGTGGGCCTATTCACTAGTTTCTTAAGGTCCACACACTAAGGGTTTTTCTCCAGGGGCAGGCTCCCGGGTCATTTTGCACTAGTACACACGAGAGAGCATGCTGCAGGAGCTTGATGTATGGTGTGGTCATGCTCGCTGATATTTAACCAGTTTAATATCAGGGAGCGTGAGCCTGGGGCAAAATTCTGCTTCCGCCTTAACATTTTTTAACATGAAATCTTTGGTACACACAAAGGAGCAAAACGACCCTGGAGCCTGCTCCCGGAGCAAAATCCTTAGTGTGTATAGGCTTTATTAACGACTTTGAGGGGCACTTTACATAAATATAATAGCTTGTTATCCTAGCTTCACTGTACTTAAAAAATATTACATTCGATGCAAAGTGCCACCTCACAATTTGATGCAAATGGCCAAAACGGGATGCTTTATGGACCGTACGAAAGCAGTGTGTACCCTATCTTCTTTGGATATTGCTCGTGACCCTCCTTTAGATATACTTGGGGAAACCTCCGTCTACTCTAAAAGCAAAGGTTTACCTCCCCCCCCCCCCCCTCCCCCGCAAAAATGATCGACGATTCCTTCAAATTGGTACATCATATAAACCTGAATTATGAGTTACATAACTATTAAAAGTATCAAATTTCAATTTATCCAATTTTGGCTTATTGACTGATACTGAATTTGCAATTATCCTTACTGGCTGTAAGCTATAATAACATAGACGATCATCACCAGCATATATTATGGAACCGAAGAAGACCGAAAACACAAGTGTCGGAGATTGCATAGCAGTCAAAGAGATTGCATCGGTCTGTCTTGGGTTTACAGCTGTAAAACGGTATCGCATAGCAGATAAATTTCTCTTTTAGTCGGAGATTATAGATCTTTTTCATAATCGTAGGAGATTTCAAATGTTGGTAAATAAGGATCTTCTACATTAAAATAACTTACACCATCTGAAAGAACTCTTAAAAATCAGTAAATTTGCAAAGTTTGAATGGCATAGCAGCAAAATCTAAAAAGATATTGTGGATCAAAATTAGATAACTTTGTAAGGATTTCAGAGATCAGGCCTTGGTGGACTCGTTTTCATGTTTTCTCGCAACTTAAAATGCTTGTAACTACTTTAGGATTTAAACTTTATCTTTAAAACTTTCAAATTTTTCTTGGAGAAACATCTCTCGAATGGAAGACCAAAATTTTTTATGAAACATTAAAATTTAAAGCATTATGCTAATGACTGCCGCCATTATGAAAGAGGTCAGTTTCGGGTAATTTATATAGAATATTTGTGCTCTCAATAACCCATCCTACCCAAATTATTGGTGCCTCAACCCCTCTAGTCTGCGTAACGGGAGGTTTATGATGCATTTAAGGGGAAAAGGATAAGAGAATCTGAAAGACAGGGTGACATGGGTGGTGTACACTGGCATTACTTCCGGTTGCTTCTCACCACTGTGAGTCCAGTGGGTCGGGTCACTCGTTCTATCCCTGCGGATGCCAGATGTGAGTAGAGTTTGTTAGATGTGTTGTTCTCTTACTTGCCACGAGGGTTTTTCTCCGGGTTTTCCGGTTTTCCTCCTGTGAGCTGAGTGTTGTGCGCTGTATTGAATGTAGTGGTAGTGTGTGTGGAGTGAACCTCACGGAAGAACCTGATGCTTGTAAAATATGAGTTTTAAGGACGTTCGCGGGCATATGAAGTTGCACTGAGAATTCCTTCTTTTTTTCTGAACATGCTACATTACTAATTGTTCAAAAAATGAAATAAAAACTGGGTCACCCTATTCGTTTCTTTGCTATGTGCCGTCAAAACATGCGCCCCCAGAAGAAAATACGCGCGCTTTAGCGAAACATAAACACACGGAGAAAAATGTTGAAAATAAACTAAATGCAACAAAAAGCTACCGGAACATGAACGACAGAGCAGAAAAACCTTTTTATTTCTTTCGTTATAAGGCGATCTATCCGTTTTTAAGCTCAATATTTTGTAAACACGCTCTTTTGGGGCCAAAGAACAAAATATCAAATGTGACCAAAATTCAGTGAATACGATTTGGAGATATGACGCCTTGTACTTTGGGAGAGGTGATATTTTGATCAGCAAAAAACCTGACATTTTTGTAAATATCTCCAAGTAGCTTTACTCTAGTTTGACAAGATTTCGTCACAAGTTTGTAGCAACAGGGAAACAAATGAAACGCTTATAGTTTTGGCATATCATTTCCAGTTAAATAAAAAAAAAGTCGTGAAAGTAGCGGCCTTGTCGTTTTTCTGCTCTGTCAACATGAACAGTATTATCCTTCACATTTCTGACACAAAGTCATATTTGAAGAAGCAAGTACAAAGCATTTATGAGGCTTTTTATCCGCTCGGTGCAACTACACTGTATGGAATTCGAATCAATATAGAGGTGGATTTTTTCGTAGATTACGTGCCATTCGTATTTTATAGATGTTGGTAATAACTGAATTCAGGAAGGAAAAAACTGGGGGTCACCGTATTCGTTTCCGAAATATTCAGCCGCAAACTGAAAATTTAGCCGCCATTTTGAATTTGATCTCCTTTGTTATATAAAGAAAATCATCCAGGCATTCCTGGCGCATTCTAAAAAGAACGAACACGAACGAACGCGCGCGCAGAAAGGATGAGAAGAAACAATGCCCGCGAACGTCCCTAAAGACGCGGTCTTTCGATATATTTTATTCCTTTCGAAACCGCAAACCACCTCCCAATTTCTTCACCCAATCTTTCAACCTCCCTCTTCAGATTCCACTTAGCGAACCCGTTTCGGTTGCGACTCTCATGACGGGAAAAGGAGCTCCAGCACATGACACCAAGCTTTAGGTTTGGAGGTTATCTTTTTTCAAAATTGCAATCCAAAAAGTACGTCAGGTCAGCAGTTCAATAAAAACAGACAAAACTGATGCCAAGAAATTAAGGGTCGTAGCAATTACGTAAACTAGCCGCGAGGCATTGATTGTAATAAGGAAAAACGCCATATTTGTATTCGGTGTATAAAGGTTAATTTTTATCATATGGATGGTGTGGTGTAGCGGTAAAACGTTCGCTTCTCACCACTGTGAGTCCAACGGGTTGGGTCGCTGGTTCGAGCCCTGCAGATGCCACATGTGAGTAGATGTGTTGTTCTCTCCCTTGCCACGAGGGTTTTACTCCGGGTTCTCTGCATTGCCAGAAATATTGGACAACATGGAGTCGGCGCATGCGCCTTTTGCATTGTTTTGCATAGTAATGGTGTCCATTTAGCCAAAGAAAATGTATAGGAGAAGGTAAACTTTCCTGGATTAAAAATTAAATACCTTAGGATTCTCCC
>WUAP02146901.1:0-11384 GCA_015163945.2 Stichodactyla helianthus | reverse complement strand
TCCATATCTGCCTCCTAATGATCAAAATGGCAAGCTAAATTGGTCTACAAATAAATTTATTTTCATTAACAATCAATAATTTATCATTTTCTTGTGTTAATGAGGAAAAATCCACATCGAAATGATAAAAAACATTGCAATAGTTTGACTTTAGGATCGCCACGATCGTGAATTTGATGATATTTGAAGATTTCTGATATCTTCGCTCGATAACATGCCTTCCTTTTTTTTATATGAATTTTTGTAGCCTTTGTCTTTATAAACCTTAATGTAAAAAATTCAGGGGAGGTCATCCCACTATTGAAATATTTGGCGTTGGGTACACCAAAATGTCCTATCCGCCATATTGAAAAAGCCGTACCACAGGTAACCCAACAAATAGAAATCCTTAGAAAACTGCCCAAAAAGCGGAAAAAAACATTTTATATCTCTTCAAAATGCACGGTGACCTCCCATTTTTATTTCAAAACTTGCTTTCTTGCAGTGATTCACACAACATATTTGAAAATTAAAAAAAGTTATTGGTAGGAACATAGAAAAATTGACGTTTTTAGGCGTAAATTTGAGCTCTAAAATGTCAAAAATCGAACATTTCCGCGCATATGTTACTTTTTAAAAGCTGTAAAAAATGTGCAAAAGTGCACTTTACCGAGGCTAAAATAAGTTTTCTTACAAGATATTTTACTATTTTTCTTTTTTCAACTAACATACCGCTATTTCTGAATCTTTTGGAGCATTTTCTGAGACCAGATAGACTCACCAGCGAAATTGCGGGAATACATCGAATAACCGTGCGAAATTGATAAAATACCCATGTATTTGAAACCAAATATATCCTAAACAAGTACGGTGACCCCCTCTTTTTTTCTTAGCTTTTGATAATTAATGGAAAACCTACAAAATGCCAAATTTTAAGCGATTTTTATTGGTAGAATCTATTTCAGAGGAATCACCTTAAGGAGTTTTCTCTCTCTTATTTAATTTATGCTCTCTTGAGTTAATTGATTGATTGTTGGAAATTGTTTCTGTGTTGTGGAAATAGTTTTTGTGTTGTGGAATTTGTTTTTGTGTTTTGTCCCTTTGAGGCACTGTAGATGTCGGCTGTTAGCAACACGGGAGCCCTGCCTATATTTTCTTTGAACTGAGGATTCCTCGCTAGCGATGTGATGGCTTTTCAGGTCTTAAATTTTCCAAAAAAAGGACAAATATCAAAATTACCCTTTAACTAAGAAAGCTTTAAAAATCCCTATTTTCACAAAACCCCGATTAACCCCCGGTTTCTTTTATCGTCAATGTCGGGCTCCCTGTGTTATTGGTTCTCAGTCCCCCTCTATGCTTGAGTATCCCAAAGTTCCATGCGGACCGGCAGTAAACATGTCGATGTGTTGCCAAGATGAATAAAATAAGAGAAAAATTCAACCAGTAAAACCATAAAAATCATTGTTTAACACCAATAAAACCATGAACTACTGCCCAAGAACGCTACACTGGCAACCTGTGATAGATATACCTCGCTGAAGATGACTCTACACGATGATAAAAGGTGCATATTCGTATCTTTTTTGACCAAATTAAGTTAAGTCTTATACTGCAAACGGTAAGCTTATTTTCCTGTCTTCTTTACCACAGAAAAAGTTAATCTTTTGAATTATTTAGGAACTCGTTAAGAAGAACTTTTGAAGGTATTTAAAGTTCATGGTGTTTCTAGCGAAATATTATTCTAAATTATTAGACGAACTGGTTTCGGCAAACAAATGCCGATATGTCAAACTGAAGTGAATTTTTTCAAGACCTCAGCACATTCAAGTTGTAGCCAAACAAATTGTTGAGTAAACAGTCGACCTTTGTTTCTGAGATATTTGCCGTCTCTCTCTGACATTTAAATAATTGAATCTTCATAAAAGTTTTTTGCTCTTTTTCATGTTCAAAATAATTTCAAAAGAATCCTGACCAATCCAACATTACAATTTATATAAGCTTACTCTACTCTTACATACTCTGAAAATCAAAAACTTAAACTTAAGTATATGCTTAATTGTTAGAATTTCAGCAATTAGTTTTCTGGCTTTGTTTGTATATGAAAAATGAAAATTATTACAGACATTATTTAAAGTTCATAGTAAATATAGCAATAAATGAGTGACAGAAGTTGAAGATTTGACACCATATAAAATGAAATAGAAGTTAGGGGTATCAAATTTCAATAAAAAGTGTGTTGTGTTAGTGGAACTGCTAGCAAATATGCACTTTATTATATCAATGTACATGTGAGTATAGATAGAGGATATGGTGAAAACAATATTGTTTTCAACACAAAAAGCGAAACCTAGTGGAATACATATGAACATGTAAGTAACCATGTACATGGATATGTTTATTTTATAACTAACTTTAGGTATATTTTTCTTGGTATATATGCATTCATCTCTTTGTATCTCTTTGTTAACAAATATTATATGCAACAGCATACTGGGCTCCAATTAGTAATTAAAAATAACATACCACAACAATTTGGTACATGTATCTAGACTTTTCATCTCCATAAACTTTGTAAAATCAATGAATGATTAATATGCAGCCTGTAAAATAGTTGGTTTCTCTGTTCTTGATATGTGTTCAAATTCCACCAATCAGAGCAGAAGTTCATGCAATGTAGATTTTAAATATTTTATAATAGTATGTATAATACATAACCCTCCTTGACATACACATCAGAGATAAGTACAAAGCTGCTCAGGATGAACACATAAAAAGACTCAAGGAACAGGCCAGAGTAGAGGGAAAGAACATACAGGACAGGGTTAAGGAACTGTCAAAAGAAACGAATAGAAGAAGAAGGTAACTAAATTTTTAATTCTTAATTAAAGTCAATCAGCTGACTGTAAACAGAGTCAGTTTTTTTTAAGGGAAATGTCCTGTTCTATTTTACGTTATCAAAAACATTTTAAAAAAATCAGTTGCAGGGGGAGGCACTTGGGTTTGTTTTGATAGAGGTGTACATGTACCTCTAGGATATGAAAACCCTGACCATATATACATTTATAACAAGAATGTTACCATTATTGTTTCTTTTCATAGCATTGCTAAACAAAAGCCCAAAAAGACTGTCTGCCACTTTTAATAAAAATTCAATTGCATGTAAAACCTCACAATGCCAAAAAATGCATTCCTATTCAAGATTTGCTCCCTGTACAAGACAAAAAATATCAATCTTATTCTTGGCTTTCACACATCCCTGTGGGAATAGAATCACAAAGACATGGCAGCCATGTTGGTGTACCAAACAATAGAAGCTGAGGAGAAAATCCTTTGTTAACTGTACACCAACATGGCCACCATGATGTCACCTGAAAACCAAAAATACCACATTGAAGATCAAATTGCCAGATTAGACTAGAGATGTTAAAAGAGGACCACAAGGTTGTCAACCTCAGGCAGTAGTTACACTAAATAAACAGACTGTTGTGCTATCAAAAATCCTGCATTCTGATTGGCTATGCTACTACAGGTGTATTAGTGATAGCCCACAAGTAGCAAAAAAATCAAAAGAGTGGCATGTGCCTTGATTTTTACCAATATTTTGGTGAATGTTGACAATGTTTTGATTATTTTCTATCACTTTGCAACTAGTTTGTGTAAACCTATTTCAAAAAAGGTAATCTGAAATCTGAGCAACTATAAGTTGCTACACAGGTCATCACTCAATGGTGGTGTCGTATTTAGCTATTTACTGATTGCAAACTACTAAAAGATAAAATTACGTTTGAAAATAAATTGAGAGCTCATCTCCTCCATTATATTTGACTCATAGCCCATTTGGGCTTGGGTCTAATTGTTATTTATCCTCTAGAAATAAAGTTTATTAAAATCTGCATTTATGTCTTTAAGTGTGTTTAATTAGTAAAGTTCTTTTCATATTACAGGGCTTTGGAAAATAAGAAAAGACAATTAGAGGAAGAAGAGGAAAAACAAAGAGAAGAAGTACTTGCACAACGTCGTAAGCTTAAAGATGAAGCAACCCTGAAGTTTCAGAAGGAATCAATGCATAAGAAAAAGACACGACCAAGCAGTGGCAAAGAATCTTCTCAAATAGGTAAGACAGAGCACCACTCAAATGCTGGCAAATATGACTTTAGCAGCTTTTGGTGCCTTTTTGCATAGGGTCTATACTCCCAATTAATTCAGTACATATGTACACATGCTACTTTCAAAGTTTGCTATGGTTAGTAAATAAGGGAAATTTGAGTACTCTAGCACAGATATCAGGGAAGTTACAGCAAATTAAAATTAGAAGGATTTTTATGTGAAACACAGCTAAGGACTGACTAGCCTCATTTTCATGCTTTTGACACATTTC
Organism: Stichodactyla helianthus; assembly: GCA_015163945.2. Lineage (NCBI taxonomy): Eukaryota > Metazoa > Cnidaria > Anthozoa > Actiniaria > Stichodactylidae > Stichodactyla > Stichodactyla helianthus. Next base: position 7,027 of record WUAP02146901.1, on the reverse strand, counting down.
AAATGCTTATAACTCTGCAACGATTTATTTTTATTCTTTGAAACTGTGCACATTTACTAATTCACTGATGGTCTTTCATGTAAAGACAAAATATTTTTACCACTATTGAATAATTTCTCATGTGCTGATTGGTCGAGAGTTATTTTCGGTTACAGGTTAGACCTGCTTGTGCTTATGACATCCATCACGTGCCTGCACTTCTTAAATTAAAAATTATACGTGGTAAAAAAAGTTTGAAGTCATTTTTCTATGGTCTGTACTGTAATCGAATTGCCAATTGACTTGCTAATTTTAATTCATTAAGCTTTTAGTTTATACAAATTAGCATCAGCCATTATTGCATTAAGGTCTATGATGATGTGTTTTATTTTGGTTACAGTTCCCCTATTTTAATAAGCAAAAAGTCAACAACTTACGGTCAAATTTCTTATTTCCAGACTAGTTTTGAATTGGGGAGAAATGAAAATTGACATGAATTGTTATGCAATTTTTTGTTGGAGGCCAAATGGCATGAGTACTCAGTTTCCAATCATACCTTGTGCTAGTTTGTACACAAAATGTTAAGTATTACTATTATAGCGCATAAGCTCTGCATAACAATAAACATAAACCCAACTCTGAAAAGTGATGAGTTCTCCTGTTTTCAATACCCTAAAGGATACCAGGGAATTCTGAAATTCTAAACGTCAATTTTAACACCCTAACAGATACACTGTGCCAAATCAATGATTTTTACCCCTAAGAGATACGACGAGCATACCAGATACTTTTACCCCAGAGTGCCCCCCCTGGGGCGTGTACCCCATGTATGGACCATTAATGTATGTTGTGTACTGTAAGAATTGGTTGCTGATTTTTGATGATTTTGCTGAGTGCACAAACCTTTCTGATTTACGTTAGAATTCTTCCTACCCTGCAAGCAGAGTCCCCCCCCCGTATGGCTACACTAAAATAGTGGGTAGTAAAATATCTTTGCTAGCAGGGTAAATTCTTCCATAGATAAGCAATATACTTATTGGTATAAAACAAAATGCCTAATCTATTTCTGGTAGGGTCTCCACAATTACAAGATGGTGTCAGAATAGTCCGGGGTCATATGGTAGAGCTCAAGAATGGCCAACAGATAACAGGAGCAGTACCAACGCTAGAAGACGCGCTGAAACTGGTGAACAGCCCTTATCAAGACCTCGTTGACCACGAAATACAGTATTATGGACCAAAGGAACTGTACCAAGACCTTGGTGATGACTATTCCAAAATAGGAAGCTTGATACCTATATATATGAATAAGGGACTAACAGGAACTGTGACTAGCCTCTCAGGAGTAATGAACCCTTATACCTATGATGGGGATTCCTTAGTATTTACCAGTAGCCATGGTGACCAGGGGATTTATAGTAACCATGGCAGCGATATATATGATATGGACCATGAGGAGCAGATCAGGTTACGCGAAAGTGCTCTTCAAAGTGGGGGTCCAAAATTTGCATTTTCGAATGAGGAATGGACAGATGGGGCGCTGCCTCAGACTATGGGTAGAGACTCCCCAGCAGGAAGTCTGACGAGCCTTGATAGTCTAGATGAGGTACCGTCAGATAATTTAATAACTAAAGACATGTCCATTCAGGCTGCTCCTGTCACTGGGATCATCGTTAAAGACAATAGGACAAAGTCAGCTACCACTAGGAGACGTGTCACGTTTTCTGACAGCATTGAATTTGACGATGGGCTTACTGGTCAGCTAGTCACCGCTGAAAAGGCCAGTTGTAAAGAATATGTGAAGCTATATAACAGTAGGATTGCTGCAAGTAATGCCTTAAATGGAAGCACTGGTAACGCCCCCAGGCCAAATGTACCTATTGTAAAGGGAGTACACACTGGAGGGGTGGTTGGAACACCAGGGAACACCCCAATGAAAAATAATGGAAGCTTCTCTAGTGTGTCTCTTCAGTCTGGTAGCAGCGCCAGCATGATCGTTCCAAAGTCCATCTATTCTCAGATACCATTTTCTGGGAATAAAACTGTGGCAACTACAGGAGAGGTGACAAGTTCTTCTACAACTCACACGGACCATCCCGCGCAGTGTGTGGCTCAAGTAGAGGCTATCAGCCCTAGTGTACCAAGACTTCACGGGCAATATGGTACGAGTGGCCAGGGCACTAGGGAGGTCGATGAATATCAAAGCAATGTGGATGAAGTGAACGAGGAGTCTGGATCCCTAGAGGTGAAAGATAGTCTAGATGTCATGCGAGATAGTTTAGAGTGTGCTAAGGACCACGTCTCACATCAGCAAAAAACATACGAATCTAAAAGTGAGCCAGTAACATACAAGACAAATAAAGAAGACTCTCTTGAAAGAAGAAATATTGAGCGCGACAGAGAGTTTGAGCCTCCGATTCTTGAAGAAGCAACTCAGGATGAGTTTAGGCATGTTGATTACTATGGCAACCCCACTAATATGTACCGCAATCCTTTTGGACAAAAGATTAGCACTGAAGAAGCGAGTCAGACGTTTAGTACCACTGCAGCTAGCAAATCTTCTAATACTTCATCTGCACAGTCATGTCCTATGAGCTCTGGTAGTATGCATGCGCTTATATCAGGATCGTCCGAACAGCTTGCGGGCGCAAGTCAGGGGAATAACGCGGAACAAGACCAAAGTTATACACAAGAAAAAATAGCTAAAACCTCTAGCAAAGACTCAGATTCATCGGGTAACGATTCGAAAGAGGTCGTTGAGAATGCGGCCTATTACCGTAGTTGGTATCCTGGAAGTTTCTTTCCCTCTAAAATTCACGAGGAAAGGGATGGGGTAATAAACGATGGCGATGATAATGATGTTTTCGAACAACCAGGATACACTAAGAAGAATAACAGTGTTGCGTTTGATATTATGGACGATCAGAAGGGTCTAAAGAAGCCTCCTGTTCAGAGGAAAATCTTTAGTGACTCACCAAAAACGAATGAAAAGAATAGAAATATGGGTTACAGCAGGAGTAATATTGCCCAAGAAACCCGTGACAGAGATCGGTGTGGAAGTGCTGGCTCAGGCACTGGGTACCCAATCAGAAATCAGCAGCTCGATTATACGACTAATGAGGATGGTTTGACATCACGAAAGGATTCAACAAGAACAGCTAGTACTTTCCAATCCACAGGGTATCCTACAACCACAAACGGAACAAACCCACAAAAAGATGCTCAACCCGCTGGTCAGGAGATGGGGATGACAGCAAAGCCCCCGCCTGCCAGCACTAGGCATAAAGGCGTGGTCTACAGCAGTCCGTTACACCGTAAGAGAGCAGTAGCAGCCATTAGACGCCACGCGGGGAAGATTTCTCCAAGAAGTGCGGGAAGAAAAACTAATCGTACTGTCGCAAAAAAGAAAGACGATTCTCCCAGAAGGACTGCGGAGAATCAAAAGAAATCGAGCAGCTTGTCAAAGAATGGTAGGAAAACTGGGAAAAAGGAAACTCCCCATTCTGAAAGTGAGGACGATGAAATGATTCAGAGCATCAAGCGGGATATGGAACGAATCAGTATGCGGTGTAATTCAAGCCCAGCGCAACAGGAAAGCCAAAAGATTATGAACCGTATCAATCTAAGAGGACAAGTGGACAGCCATCTTGGTGTACAGACCCTAGACAGAACCGATATGAATTCAAATGACGTTGACACTAAAAGTGATTTTAGAACTGTTTACAGAAAAGTCCATCAGCCGAGGGTAGGGTCTGCAAAGCCAATGGGCCAGAAAGGGGTCCCTAATAAGGTCGCTCCTTCAAAAATCCCTACTTATATAGGTACCTCCAGAAATGGACCAACTAAAGTAGGTGAGGGGGCTAGTAGTACTAGCAGTAACCAAACAATGCAAACCACGCCAACGAGGTGGGCAGAGCAAGGTGTTTCGCCAAATACGAATGAACTTCTTCATCCCCAAACAACGAATCTTAAACGGTCAATATCGCTGGATAAAACCCCGACAGATGACGAAATCAACATCTTGTGGGATAGAGTTCGTAACTGTTTAAATCATAAAGAAACGCAGTCTGTTGGCTCGGATTCTTGTGTCAATAGAATTGACGTACGAAGATCTCAGGCCAGGCAGTTTGTACCGCAGGGGTCCCAAGATAACATTCTGAGGGACCCCGACCTTTACCGTGACAGATCGACCTCCACAGGCGGTGCTGGTACGGTAGGAGGTCTCCGTCGATATGGTTCTTATGAAGTATTAAGGCGATATGGTTCTGCTGATAATTTTGGGTATCGGGCGCAGCCTTTGCTACAACACCGAGCTCAAAGAATACGACAGTCAGGACAAGGAAAGCCACCCATGGTCCCAAGACAACAGATGAGCCTCAGTCCTATGGCGAGCAGACAAGCTCCTTCTGTAAGCTTGTCTACTAGAGGTAGGTAAACGAAAATCGAATAGCTTTGACATACCTTTGTTTTCACGGAAAGGAGCCAGGATAACTCAGTTGGTTAGTGCGCTGCATTTTGTGAATTAGGTCAGAGTTCGATTCCTAGTGACCTCATATCCTCGTTTCGACTTTCCATTGCATGTAGCTTTAATCAGCTTCAAATGCCCGTAAAACGGAGCACTGGCTCGGGAGAATTGGGTAACCACTCCCCGCGTTATCAAAGTAAAATAAATACCTTTACCCTTTAACCAATTCGCAGGAATGAAATATTCAAGCGTATACGCGGAATGTCCCTGATATTTACATTATTGCTGGAACTTTCTACACCATTCGGATCAAAGCTCATACCTTTAATTTTCCCTAAAGCCCAATCAGATCACAGCTTACATATTGAACATTTTACAACATGACTTTCAAATTAACATTCATGCGAGGCGATAAAGAAAGTTGGAAGTTAACAAAGGAAAAGACACGAGGCTGGGGGAGAAAACAAGAGAAATGAGATGTTACCCTATCAGCCTCGATTTTTTACTTTCCTATCCAGTTTTTGAATTTTGAAAATTCAAGATTACTATTATAATACTTATTGTTATATGACGAGGTAATTCAACACGCCTATTTACGATCCATAACCTTATTTTAGTTTTCGCCTTTATATTTTTGTGGCACGAGCGCAACGTGGTGGAAAAAACTTGGTCCATAACCTACGGTATGCTCATCGCGGTCGGTTAATAAGAGGCATAAAAATAGCCATCACGTTTTTTTAATATTTCGATATTTGTTCTACCTTGTAGCTGCTCCTATTCCTTTAACTCAGAAGGAACTAAGAGCTGTTATGAAAGCATCTCAACAGACGCAGGACCAGCTGTTCAGACAACACTATGAAACGAACCCCGAACAAACACAGGGATACCAACCTATTATCAATACTAGGAAAGGTAATAGTACTGAATTATGGTTGCTGTTCGAAATTTACTCTTCTACAACATTCAATTATCAGTATTGCTAAGCAGCACAGTGTGCACTATGAAAAACTCACGGCATGTACGTGCCGTACCGTGACCGTGATAGTTGTAAAACATTGTCATTGGATGAGCAATATTCTCGCGAGCTTTGATTGGTTCATAGTTTCTTGTCAATTCCGTAGCGCGGTATTGCTACGTGCCGTGACGTTTGATATTCATATGAAAACTGCTTTAAGGCTGGATCTTTTTTTTTCTTTAGTACCAAGTGCGCTTTCGATAGAGGAACACAGGCTGCTAGAATCTCTTGACCGTCTAAATGAAAGATTAAAAGGTAAGTAGATGAGAATGTGATACTGCACCCGGCTTTACACAATATCCGGCGCCATCCTGAATGTATGACGTCATCCATGTCGGCATCCTGAATGTTGCACGGCTGACACCCCTTGTGTGTGAATGCTGGCTTCTGTGCAATAAATTCGTTTTCTCTTTACTCTCTAGTAAAAATTTCCTACCAAAAACATTCATTTTGGATGCGATTTTCTTTTTGATTTTTCAAGTCCAAGAAGCCATCACAGCAAACCTGACTCACAAAAGAAGTCACTCCGCCAGTCCATCGGTAATTATTGTTAAATAATAGCACATTGTGGGATTAATGAAAAATAGTGTTGGTCACCCTGTGGGTGAATGTAGGAGCGAGACCATTTCGGACAACTTCGGTTTCTCGATAGGCATTTCTATATAGCAGCCAGTTATTTGTTGAGAAAAATTGCCATTTTTAGTTGATAAATTTCACATAGCCGACTTTGTATGCAAGCAGAGAACCAAAGTAACTAAGAATGGCGAAATTGCCTCGCTAGCATGCTCATCCACAGGGTGACCAACAACGTCGTTAACCCCCGAAATGTGCTATTGAATCCATGGTTTTTATGGTATAAAAATGTGTGGTTACCGAATTTCGTCCATTTATGACTAAACTTGACCCTTCTAACAGCCTCCCTCCTCCAGGAAAGCATTTGAGGGGGGCTGTTGGGATCAATTAAGGGAAGAAGTCAAAACGATCCAAAATAGGGACCCGATTTTACTGGTTTAGGTAGTGGGTACCGGTACATACCCCCCCCCCCCCTCCTCCCCTCAAGTGCACCTTGAATTGCTTGATCCTGGTGGTCCATAGTGTCTGTTTCTACTCATAAACACATAGTATAGCATACGATTAAGCAGATGGTATATTAACTTCTGCAAATAAACTTTTATTTTATGGAGATCTTTGAGTACAAAATTCGGGATCATACTCCCAGAGGTGGTGGGTACCGGGCAGCACCACCCCTCCCCCCAAAATTGGATCCCGTCCGATGATTATTGTTTTGACCTTTTCCCTAAGGGAGACGTTATTATTTTCAAGTTTAAAAAGCGAAATAACGTCGACGAAATGCGCCGCCATTTTGTTTATGAGCTGATATCCTAGTAGTAGAGGAACCAATCAGAGCGCGCGATTGCTCATATCCAGTGGATGTGGATATAATATATATATATATATATATAAAAGTCTAGAGTGAATGGGTCTACACTATCGGTAGAGTGCTCAATACATTAAAGTAGAGCGTGATAAATTGTAATTTGTAGAAAGATCAACGATAAGACATCACT
>WUAP02146900.1:0-26663 GCA_015163945.2 Stichodactyla helianthus | reverse complement strand
AATTAATAAAAAGGATAAACCAGATAAACTAGAAACAACCGAAAAGTCTGATCCATTTTGAAGTTCATGATCAGTTCTACGTGTTTGGTACAAGTAAAGTTAATAAACTGCGTAAAACATGATTTCGATCAACAGAGCATTGAACCAACGCCACCCAAGAGGAACACATAAAATATTATAATAAAAACAACTTGTTCTAGTAGCATTAAACGGGCATTTTGTAACTGGAGGATCGGTATGAAAACGCGGTTTGTTCAAGAATGCACTGTTAGCGGCACTGTGTTATTAAACAGCTTAGGTCACTCCATATTGAGAAAATATTTGCCCTCGGTCTTGAAAATGGACCTCAGTCTGTGGCCTTGGTCCGTTTTCATAACCTTGGGCAAATATTTTCTCAATATGGACCTCCCAGCTGTTTAATATTTAATAGATGTTTAGAAAAATGGTGAAGTTCTTACCTGTTCCAGTTTGGAGAGGTTACTGTCAAGACCAGTTGCAAGATTTTCATACTGGGCCTTCTTGTCTTCATAATCCTCTGTCATCTCCTGGCAAGGAAATCATTTCAACACCAATTTTAGACTCATGAGACTGTCAGTTCTTACTGTGATTCTTATTATTCTGCAAACTCCGACTTTAATAGCTTGTTGTGATATGTGTGTTTTGCTGCCGTCAATCAAAAATAATCGTTTGGTAGCTTTTATATTTTTGACTAATGACAGTGAAAAACAAATTCCAACAGGCAGCTCACATTACTACTGACTTCGTGGAACATTGAGAATTGCAATAATTATTTAAAAGTTGAGAAGTTCTTTACTAGTGAAAGGTTTTTTGATTTGAGAAGTACTCACACTTCATTGAAAAATGCTAATAATATACCAAGCCCTGTGGTACAGCAAAACTTTTACCTGAAACTTGTGTGCAACTGTGGCATTGTGAGAAAAATTTAAGGACCAAAATGCAAAACTGTAAAAAACTCTAAATCTTGTCTGGCAATGCTGTTGTACTCAAGTTTCAGGTAGAAGTTTCTCTGTGTAACAGGGCTATTACACATACTTGACACTTCTGTCTCATTGGTCTGAGCTCCTTGATTATGGGTGCTAGAGCACTCTTCTTCTCAGCAATGGTAGCATTCATGGTGACAACCTACAGAATTTAAATCCCAAGATTGGTTTTCATCTTAATCTCTTTTGCTTTTCTTATTTCTACTTGCTTCACTTTCAGAAAATTTATTCAACATTGCTTGCATTGGCCTGCGTGCAACCAGATGCATGCAGGCTATATTTGCATCAGAAATTTGGGAATTTGTGATGTTAGGGTCTGTTTCTTCTTGAAGGTTCACCAACAATTAGCCACTTTTCTTGAATTCCCATTCAATTGCATTTCACTATGGGACAGGTCACCTGGTCTGCATTTTATTACACTGTTACTGCTAGCATATAAATCATGTCTATTTACCAATTCTGAAATGTCCTCAAGGGTCTTTCCTTTCTGTTCATCAAGCTCACTTTTCACAGTTGAAACTTTTTCTAGTTCTTCTTGTGTATCATGGTAACCAGACACACCTTGTTTACTCTCCAGACTAGTCTGTCATAAATCAGATCAATTATATAAAACTTTAATGCGTCAGGTATGTCAGGAAACTCAATTGGGGGTGGGTGGGGGGGGGGGGGGGGTGGGCAGCAATAGGATCCCCAAATGAGAATAATTTTGTAAAAAAAATTATCACAGAAGAAACATATACACCTACTTCAAGAAGTCAGTCAGGGATCTGGGAAATCTGTAATCTGAGCCAGACAATTCACCATATCAAAGACCATCATTCAAAGGTGGTGTCATTTAAAATCTATTTTCTAAATGCAAAATACTAAAAGATAAAGCTGAATTTGAAGGTAAAACTACCTTGTGAATTTAAAAATGAAATCACAAATTGTGGCCTCAATTCCTCTCATTCTCAGATTTCAGATTTCAGATTTCTGACCAACAACCTTTTTTTGAAATACATGTAGGTGTATACTGTACTCACCAAATGAGATGAAAGCTCTTCATACTTAGATTTTAGTATCTCTTCAGATCTGGAGAGAACACCATACTCAGCCCGAAGTTCTGCAAGCTAAAAGTGCTTTATGATCACTATGAATACAAATCAAGGTGGGGACAAAAGGGGTCAAAAACAGACACATTGGTAAAACTTCTAGAGTTTTAATCCAATAAAAATGAAACTTGGCAAGAAGACAGTTTGAAATTCAGAAATGCACCATGATACAGATATTACAGGAAAGGTATATTATAATAACAAAGATTATATTATAGAATTTTTGTTATCTTTAGAGATTGGTAATAAGAGAAAACCTTGACATTAATAAAGGCTGTGTAATGCGACTTAACTTTTAAGTTTATTCTCTTGCAAGAATTTCATTTTCATTTTGTTGTCATTAAGACTCTGGAATAGTGAATAGCAAAGTTTCTCTATGTAAGAGTACATCCAGTCACCTACCTCCTGTCTTTTTTTCTTGTACACTGTACTTTTACCTCGCAGCTTGTTCACATACCTCTTGAACTTTAAGATGACATGTTTTTAGTTAGAAACACAAAGATGAGATCAATAGTGTGACAATAAGCTAACCTAAGGAAATAAACAAAAAGCAAAGGGAAAATTGTACTCAGCAACTAACCTCATCTCCCTTCAAGACCTCTGCACCCTCGCTATCCTTTAGGAGGTCCTTCTTCCTCTGTAGCTCATTTTCCAGGTTTGCAGTCTAAATTTCATAATAATTCAAGCGATAAATTTAGAATATTTAATCCCCTTATAGTTGAAACATCTCTATAATTGCATTATTGGTTTTGCATGGATAGATTGATATTTAATATTAAACATAATTTCACACACCACAGGTATAAATAACACATAAGGAAAGGGCAAAAGCCATGTGATCATAAAGGTAAAGGCAATTTATTTTACTTCAGTAACACAGGGTCAAGAGTGCATGGTTGCCAAATTATACCGAGTCAAAGCCGAGGCTCTATTAGGTTTATAGCAGATGTGTATCAGGTAATTAGTAGAAAATTCATAGGGTATGTAGCAGGTATGTAGCAGGTATGTAACAGGTATGTAGCAGGTATGTAGCAGGTATGTAGCAGGTATGTAGCAGATGTGTAGCAGATGTGTAGCAGGTATGTAACAGGTATGTAGCAGGAATATAGAGTAGGTATAAAGTAGGTATGTAGCAGGTACATAGCAGGTATGTAACAGGTATGTAGCAGGAATATAGAGTAGGTATAAAGTACAGGTATGTAACAGGTATGTAGCAGATGTGTAGCAGATGTGTAGCAGGTATGTAACAGATGTGTAGCAGGTATGTAACAGGCATGTAGCAGGTATGTAGAAGGTATGTAGCAGATGTGTAGCAGGTATGTAGCAGATGTGTAGCAGATGTGTAGCAGGTATATATGCAGCAGGTATCTAGTAGGTATATATGCAGCAGGTATCTAGCAGGTATCTAGCAGGTATGTAGAAGGTATGTAGTAGGTATGTAACAGGTATGTAGCAGATGTGTAGCAGGTATTTAGTAGGTATTTAGTAGGTATGTAATGGGTATGTAGCAGGTATATAGCAGGTATGTAGGTATGTAGGTGTGTTGGAATATGGGTATGTCTTAGTAGGTATTTAGTAGGTATGTAGTAGGTATGTAGCAGGTCTGTTGTAAGTATGTAGTAGGTATATATGTTATGTGAATAAATAAGATGTACTACACCTCATCCATGGCCTCTTTGAGTCTTTCTGCTGCAGCCTCCTTCTTGCGTGCAATAATTGAAGCCTACATTAGTAGAAAGCAGAATTTTGAATATCTTTCCAGTGCCATTAAACTAAAACTGAGAAAACAGTAGATTTGAAGGTACCAGAAAGTTCATTATTAAAGGTTTCAGCTGCTTCTCTCTCACCTGTTGTCTGAAAAGTGATAGCTTGTCATCAATTGGATCATTTCTCACCATGCGCTTCTCAATCAAGGAGTTAATTTCTGTTGATATTGCCTTAATCTAGAAAAAATAACTTTGTGTCAGTCATAATATGATAACTTCAACCTGTCAATAGATTATGTAAACTAATTTTGACATTTGAGATAGAACATAATGCATGCGATAAATTGATCAAAAAGTATGAGATACAGAAAATATTCAAGATAGCACAAAATTTGAGATAGAAACAAAACCGGGATAGAAAACAATCCAGGATATAAAACATCTGAGATCGAAAACGATCCATTAAATCCGAGGTAGGAAACAATCCGACATAGAAAACATTCGACATAGGAGGGAAAAAGGGTTGGGGAGGGGGGGGTGCAAAAAGTTCAAGATACAAAAAAATCCTAGATACAAAAAATCTGAAAAAAAAAAAAAATTGGGGAAGAGGTCAAAACAATGGTACCAGCTAGAGACCTGATTTTGGGAGGGATGTATCACCCTTTTCTTGATTGGTGGGAGGGGGGTATGTACCACTACCCACCACCTAGGTGGGTAGCGGTACCTACCAGCACCATACATCTACCCCTTTTCTACTTTTTTCCATGGCACGGGTTGGGGGGTGGTTTATGCCGCCACCTATCACCACCAATCAGTGGCACCTTTGGGCAGCAGGACTAAGCCGAGGGCAGGGTTATCCTGGTCCTTGGGGCCTCAGATTTTTAATTTTTTGCTATCACAGATTTTTTCTAACTTGGATTTTTTGTATCTCAGATATTTTCCATCTCGGATTTTTTGTATCTCAGATTTTTTCTATCTCGGATTTGTTAGTTTTACTTCTATCTCAAATTTGTCTGTATCTTGTACTTTTTTATCAATTTATCTCGTACATTATGTTCTATTTTGGATGTCCCTTTGGAGCCACCTAGCCTCGGATTTTTGTTCGATCTCGGATTTTTGTTCTGTCTTGGATTTTTGTTCTATCTCAGATTCTTTTCTATCTCAGATATTTTCTATCTCGGATATTTTCTATCTCGGATATTTTCTATCTCGGATATTTTCTATCTCGGATATTTTCTATCTCAGATATTTTCTATCTTGGATGTTTTGTATCTCGGATTTTTTTGTATCTTGGATTAATTTTATTTCTATCTCGAATTTTTCCGTATCCAATATTTTTTGATCAATTTATCTTGTACATTATGTTCTATCTCAGATGTTCTATCTCGAATGTCCCTTTGGAGCCACCGTAACATAGTAATCCCCCCTGAGTTTTATTTCCTTGTTTAATCAATGGTAACACTTAAGAAGATATGTTAATATGTATGAACAAAGTATCTTATTCCCAAGAGTGTGACACATGGTCTGAAATGGGAAAACATTATGCCCAAGCCAAAAAGGTCTAAGTATATTGTGCAGTTTCTATAATTGTGCTTGTTGCATACATTTGCAAAATTGCACTAGTGTGTGAAGTGGACACCTCTACAATCGTTGTGCACAATATTGCTATGGACAAGGATATTTGAGATCTACTTCTGTGACCTTGCATGCAGCAAAATTTCACTGTGTAAACATGTCTACAACATTGCTGGTTATGGTGTACATAATGTTTGTAACTGATGCTTACTTTTCTGTTCAAGTCATCCAGGTCTGACTGTCCCATGGCTGGTTCATTAGCTACTTTCTGTAAATCCATAGCATATTTTTGCTTTGCTTCAATCTCCTGAAAGCCAAATTAATGTGTTATAAATGTATTCATACCATGTATGTGACCCAGAGCACAAGTGAGGATTCCAGATGTCTGGTTGTCTTGGCTTTCATCAATAAAAGTCTAAATAGTTTGAGCTCGAGCTTGTAGTTGTAGTAATCATTTTCATTGATTGAACTGGTAAAAACTATAGACACCTGGAGTAAGTTGTCTGGATTGTTTTATTTCTCAAATGAGTATGAGCACTTATAACTGTAGAGAATAGAGAATAATCAATTATAATACACCTACCTTAGGTAACTTATCTTGACAAAGATACATATTAACCTTGTTTTCTTCATCTAACCTTCGGATCAAATCTAAAATCCAGAAACAAGATGTTTAAAAAAGTGTAGTTACTGTCATCAAGCTTTGATGAAATTCTCATAGATTATTGTTTCTATATATTAGGATTCAGGTTTCATCTACAGATCCTGAACATTAAATTACCTGCTCCAGTTGTACCAATGCCCTGGGCACGCAGATCTTTTAGTTGATGTGACATTCTTTGGTACCTTTGGTCTGCATGGAGAAACTATAATTATAGGGCATAAAAACATATTTATAAGTACCAATGTTATAAAAAAAATTCTTTTCGGAAAGCTTAACAGCTCAAGGGAGGGAGGGAGGGAGGGAGGTTAAAGTGCTACATGCTACCAGTCTCTTCTTTGAGCCATATGGCAAATTAATTCCCAATTAGCATTATATTGGTGAGTAATGGCTTTTTAATGACAGAGTATTTGCATCAATGTGTTCTGCTACATCTGCCAATCAGTTTTTGCAAACTATGTAGAGGTGGGAGAGTCGGTACAAAATGACTTGATGTGTGGCCAAGTTATTAGTCAGCTAACCTGGTTCTTCTGTTCCAGTTTCTGCTGTGCCAATGACTGTTCTTGTTCTCTCTCCACACGAAGATTTCGAGCAGCAATCAGCATTTGCTCATAATTTCTTACAGTCTCAACCTAAGTGCCAAAAAAAAAAAAAAAAATTCCAAGTTATTCTACATGTTATCATTTAAAACAAGAAAAAAGTCTAAAAAGTCTCTTTTAATTTTACCTTCTTTTGCATTCTGTCAATGCGCTTTTTGAGTTGTCCATGTTCTTCTTCCATGTGCATTATATCCTACAAAATGAATTATATTTAGCAATAGTTAGAAGCAAGTGAAAAGCAATAGCCAAAAATTAATACACAAATTTACCATTATTTTTGCATAAGATCCTTAAGGTTTAATGCATTTGCTCAACCCTTGGAGACGAAATTTTGTTCTACAAATGAACAACCTAGTACCAATTTCTTGTTTGCTTGCATGAATAATTAGGGATGGCTTAGCTGAGGTAACCAGAAATGCACATGTTTTTTTGCTTGGCCTTACCTACCTTTTTTATTTCTGATGTTGATAACCCAGAAGAGCGCATTTGTTCTACTTCCTTGTGACATTCTTTGAACTCTTCAATCAGTTGCAAATACTTTCAAAAAAAACAAAAGAAATAGCATCAAAATCAAAACCCTACCCTTCATTATGTTCTCAGAGTAATTCTCAGAGTAATGAATACTGTATACCAGTACATTTATTCAGATCAATGCTATGCCATATTATCTCTAATGTTAAATATGGATCCCATAACATACCAACAGCTTCAGCAATAGAGCAGATTTCACATGACTGTGAAAAGGTCATGCCACGGTCAGTGCCCTAAGCATGCCTTGCCACGACCATGATATTTTCTAAAATGTTGACGTGCCTTGCCTTGCCTTGACCATGTCACAACCATGTTCATGCCATGACCTTTTCACAGTCAAACAAAATCTGCTCTTACACTTACAGATTCATTCAGTTCATAAAGTTCCTGATCTGTCAGCAAGTCTCCAGGTATTTCCATACGAACAAGATACCTGGCCAGGTAGGCTCTCTTCTGTAGGTCTGGCAGACGTTCAAATAACCATTGCAGGATTGGGTATATTACTTGTTTTTCTCCTGCAACCAGTCCTTGTCGGAAGGGAGCCCTTAAATAAAGAAGAGTTTAATTATAATACAACATATAAAATGAAAGTGGAAAAATGAAAAAGGACATGAAAAATGGAAGAGGAAAATATTACCGGTAAATTAAATTACAATAAAATCTATAGAGGAGGATGTTCCCACACCCCTATGTGTGGAAAACAACTGCTACATGACCTCTCTTTACTTCAGGATTTCAAATACAGAAAGCATAGCTCCCATAGAGACCCTTCTCAGATACTGACCCAACACCTTGTGAATTCTATACCTCCTCCATGGAAACTGGACCGCATTAACAGACAGACACACACAATGTACAGACACACACAATGACCCCCATCCCACACACACACACACACCACTCTCGACCCCAGACCTCTGTCATTCTTGACAAAGTGCCAGAGACTCTGTGAAACCCTACATTTTAAGTGCTCTGATTGGTTAGAATATTTAGTGCAATAATTTGTCAAAAAACCGCACTAGCAATAACAAGAGCCTTGGAATAAAGGATATCAATTACCTTGAGAGTCTATAAAATGGTAGTTTAGCTGTAAAGCAATAAAAATGGCTTTTTGGGGGAGTAAAATGAAAAACCGTTGATTTAGTGAGAGAATGCTCTAACTATAATTCAAATTCAAGCATGCAAATTACATACCAGGTAGCCAGAATTGTGGCTACTGTATTACTGCACGCTAGGGTTTTCCAGAGTCTCTGGCAGTTCGTCACGAGCATGCGCAGTAATAACAACAGGGCTCTTGGGTCGAGAGTGACATACACACATGCTTTAGTTAAGGATTGCCAAAGTAGATTTTGTATGACTGTGAAAAGTCATGAACAAACACTGTCAAGGCATGGAAAGGCATGTCAATAATCTGGCAAACATCAAGGTTGTGGCAAGTAACACGCTTATGGCGCTGATCCTGCTGCAAACTGCTCTAAATCAAAGTCCTGGAGATCCTGAGGGCTGGGCAGAAGACACTGGATAATCCTGATAGTATGTCAGAAATACTGGGGGGGGGGGGGGGGGGGGTTCTTTCTGAAACTGAATAATGTTCAGGGATTAAAAAAGTAAGTTCAAATCAATACATCCCCAACTAGGTTCAAATAAAAGTCACATGCAATGCCCCAATACCATGCTTTGGTAACACTTACAAACTTCCAGCTTCTGTTTTGGGCTTAAATTTCAAAACACGCAGGAAATTAAACATTCTTACAGCCATTGCTTCAGGATCTTCCTCACGTATGTCAATCTTATTCTGCAATATTTTAAGAGCATTATGAGAATAAGGAAATAGTTCTAAATACAGAAAAAAATGACACTTTTGAGATGTTACACACCGCTGGGTTGATTTCAGCAAAAACATCATTCAGCACTTGAAGAAGTTGTAATGGCTGAAGTGAATCAAAGCTAAAAAAAAGGAATATTATGAATATTGTATGTTTACAACTTGTTTGGTCAAAGATGGCATGGGTTTCCTGTGTAATTGAAACCACAGGTATCCCACCCCTTATTTTAAGTAAAAAGGTTTTTGGGGAAAGTTTTTGCCTTGAGGTGTTGATATAAAACCTTTAATGGTTTAACCTTATCTATAAAAATATAACTTCTCTTTTCAAAGTTCGGTTTGGAAAAATATGACAATCCAAAAAGTTAAAAGTAGGACTTGGGTTTCCTTACGATAGTTTCACTTGAACCGATTTCAAAATGGATAAATGGATAAATATATAAATAAATGATTAAATATATATAATTATTTTAACGTCAAAATTTTATATTTATCTTACTTTTCCAAGAATATTGTCATGGGAAGACTTTGAGCTTGGCTCAAGTATTAAGCTTAAGTATTGTCATAGCAACAACATCTAACTTAAACCTTACCAAACAACATCTCGTTATAAAGTCTGAATGAATAACTATCTCCCAGAAGAACTCTTAAGGTATAAAACACCTCTGGGCTTACCTTATAAGATTGTAGTTCTTCTTGAACGGTTCTTTATTCAACTCATCTACAATGTATTTAAGTTGTGCACTCATGGCGGCAAACCTTCACTGGACCTCGCTTTCTTTTACCTTTTCACGCTTATCTTCCGCTCAGAATACCGTAAAATAAACCAACCTCAAAGATGTGATACCAATAAGATTAAATTTTGGGCAGTAAAAGACGCTAATTTTGAGGTAAAATCTGACAAAATCCAATTTTTTGAAGTTTCCAACATCGCTCCATAGCGACTACATCAACAGGGGCTCCCACATACCATGCATTTTGTACCTCAAGGACTTCATTCGTTTATTACCGCTGACCATGATCAATCTTCCATCAAAAATTTTTTTGCTTTGATTGCATATTATGTTATGAAATCATCATAAAAAAATTACTACTAATATAGATAACTATGTCAGGAGGTAAGTAGTAAAAATTCAGATATCTTCCTTGGATATTGTAGTAATTAAGAAGCAATCGGAATCATTTTTCGATATACAAACGTCTTGTGAAATTTGTTGTCTTGTTCTGTGTACACACTAGCTAGTTTTCTCTTTCAGGTTACTTTTACTTTTATTTTACTAACTCGTAATGATTTACAGATCAAGCTGACGAATCAGATGAAGCTTATGAAGTAATAGAAACACCAGGGGCAGCTAATCAGGATTTTCTCTCAGAAATTTTGTCAATGGATTTGGCAAACAGGACGCCACTGCAGCAAATTGGTATTGGTGGAGTTTCAGGATGGTAATCCCTTTAATTAAGATTGATATAAAATATTAAACTGTTTATGTCCACAAATGCAATGACTAAAACACAAGTTATAGATTGCCAAGGAGGGAAATAAGCATGGGTGACAATTTTTTTACAGTCAAACTAGCTGAAGTGTACCCCCCTAGACTGGATGAGACATTATTCGTTTTCAGGAATGCATTCCGTTTGTAAATATTATTCCATTATTTAATGTATTCACATACTTTTATGCACGGGATTTTGCTGACAAACGAGCTATTACTTGCCATACTTGGTAAAACCAGACAGCTTCTCATCTAAATGTGTCAGTTTAACGTACAAAATCCCGTGCATAAAAGTATGTGAATACATTAAATAGTGGTATAATATTTTCAAATGGAATGCATTACTGAAAACAAATAATGGGTCAATATTCAAATAATAAATTTATTACTCCAGTCTAGTGGGGGTACGCTTCAGCTAGTTTGACTGTAAAATTTCTTAAGATTTGTTTGAGTCGTGAAAAAATAAAAAACTGAAAAAGAAGTGTAGCATAAAACAAGTTATAGGCAGAATAGAGGTTTTTCACGACAGGCATGTTTGTGGGCAAGAACAATAGAAACTTGTGAATGACAAAAAATTTCATTTCCCTTGAGAGAAACACATTATTATTTTGGCCACCAAGGTGGCTGTCGTGAAAAACGTCTATATCATGCTGCCTATATAGTTAGGGAGATTTCATAATTTTGGACCTTTAGGTCAAAATCTATTTCTTCCTCAACCTATTGCCATGCCTTGCAATTCAAAATATAAATTGCTGATGAGCTAATGATACATTTATGATGTTTCGAACAGGTGTTTGGGCTATCTTTGCAAGAGAGTTGGAAAGCTCACACTTTCTGCAGTTGGTGGAGGTCTTCTAATAATACAGGTATTACATTACAACTACTTTATAATATGGTCTTGCATACACTGTTGATTAATGAAACATTGGAATGAAATTTCAGCTCTTTCTTTTCAGATTGCTAGCCGTACTGGCTACATAAAAATAAACTGGAATAAAGTAGAAAGAGATGTCAATCAAGTTAGTCAGGAAGTAGAGAAAGAAGTTTATAAGATTGCAAAAGGAAAAAATGAAGACAATCAAGTTGTAGCCTGGACAAAAAGGGTAAAATATACTGTTCAGCTGTTTAACTGACTGTAATTCAAACAGGAGGAATGTATTATGCATAATGGGAATAAAAACAAGAAGAAAAGAGGTGTTTGATTGTTATAAAAGAAATCTTTTTCTATTTTTTTTCAGGGTATTTCCTACGCAAAACGAAATATGGCAGCTGCAGGAGGATTTGCAGCGGGTTTTCTACTTGGAGTTGCTCTATAATTCCTAGGATGCTGTACCTAGTGTGATGTCTTTAAGCTAGCCTGTATACATGTGTTACTGAAGAACAGTACAAGTCTTGATGCACACAGGCTACCTACAGTATAGAGCAGATTTCGTATGACTGTGAAAAGCTCATGGCATGATTGGTGCTGTAAGTGTGCCTTGCCATGACCATGATGTTTTCTAGAATTTTGATGTGCCTTGCTGTACCTTGACCATATCATCACTGTGTTAGTGCTTTGAGTTTTTCATAGTCATACAAAATCAACTCTAACCTAGTGCAACATCTAGAATTTAAACTGTACTCTACTGGGGTCAAGTTTTGATGCAATGAAGCCCCAGAACCTAATGTAACACAACAGCTTCATACCACCTCTTGATCTACATTTACAGCCAATTAAGTTAACAACAGTACTTGAACCATACCATAAATACTTTTTTGAATTTATTTTTTTAAGGTCATTCACGCATCAAAAATATTATTAGTGTGCTTTTCTAATTCTTTGTGACAGTGACAACTCTTAGACATCTGGGTTTCTGGCTTCTGTTAATCAAAACTCAATTACATTGCATGGACAGAAGCTACCATAAGATGGTGTAAGACCTGCCCAGTCTGGAGTTATCTGTTTTGCATTAAAGTGATTAAAAGTTCTCTAACATTTTTTCAGGTCAAAAGTTACGTAAAAACAAATTGTTAAAATGTAGTTAATGACAGTTAATGTAGTTAACGTAGTGTCAAAAAAATGGTACTTACCTGAAGTCTAATTCTTTCATCATGGCAACTCTTCATTCTCTTATTTCAAAACATTTAACCATTACAACAACAAAACACTGGACATAATATGATTTCTGCTAAATTTTAATATTTATAAGCTTTACATTAAAAGCATGTTTAACAGAGACATAGAAGTTATTATTGTTGTTTAACTTAAACAAGGTACTGAGCAATGAACAGTTTTCTTTCTTTTTTGTATTTTAGGATGATAGTTACTTCTTTTGCATTTTCCCAATATAATATGTAATTTTGCTAAACTCTGATAAACTGTCCTGAAGTCTAATTGGCTAGCTAGTTAAACAACTATGATAATTATGCTAAACTCTGATTGGCTGGTTGAACAACCAATATGATAACTGTGCTGAAAACTGATTGGCTGGTTGAACAACCAATAATGATGCTGACCTCTGATTAGCAGGTTAAACAACCAATAATAACTATGCTAAACTTTGATTGGCTGGTTTAATAACTAATGATAATTGTGCTAAACTCTGATTGGCTGGTTGAGCAACCAGTGATAACTGTGCTACACTCTGATTGGTTGATTGATTTCTGTCATCAATAACATTGTGCTCAAAAGAAAAAGTTATGCAAAACAATATAAATTATATGGTCATTAGACTCAGTAAGTAGCTTCAAAACATCCTTATCACAACATTAAGTAGCAAATGACTCTGTATTATAAAAGATCAACCCCAAAAAAACCCAAAACAATTCAAAACAGCAAAATGCGGTGCAAAATCTTAAATCCATAAAAAATGTTCATACAAGTTTAAACTTCAGATTTCCCCTCTAGTATAAAACAATAATCAAATGGAGAATAGAAATCTTTACCTTGAGCTAGAAAAGTGATAAAAACATAAAGCTTAGATTTCAATGGGAAAAGTGGTTATAGTTAAATGTCGAAAAGCTCTGTACAATGTGAATAATTTACAATATAAGTTGCATTTTGTCTATCAAAAGTTATTGTATGTGAATCTATTTTTAGCGCTTCCTATCTCTATCTCTAACCCCCACCTTTACCCTATCCACTTAAGGGTGGAGTGGGATAGTGTTATTTTAAAAGCCCCATTACACTGTGCAATTTTATCATGAACTCGTCTTGCAATGTTTTAAATTGTAGCGTTGCACATTGCTTAGGTGAGGTGTTACACTGCAACGTGATCTCAGCAACTTGCAACGATTTTTCGCCGAGGTAGGCTGGGAAGAACTCGTAATGGCCGCCATCTTGGATGATTATGAAAACGTACGCATGCGCTTTTGAAAAATACGCGTTAAAATTGCGAGAAAGTTGCTGGAGGAATGATACAATGTTCAACGTCGTTGAAGGTTGCTGCAATCCGCTGTGAAAAGTAGGACTGACTTCTACTCCCAGCAACGCTGCGCGCAACAGAAAACATGGCAAGACAACTCCTGTTACACTGTGCAATTCTCCAACAACTTGTCTTGCAGTTGCGATGCAAGACAAATTGCTGAGAGAATTGCACAGTGTAGCAGGGTCTTTAAGAGATTTTTCACCAAGCATGGCTGTGTATGCCTCTGCCCGATAGATTTGAGCTTTCTTAAATTGCAATCAAAACCTAGGTTGTTTTTGGGCGAGACCAAGAATAGAAATAAATATTATCGTTAAATCTGATAAGCATATATACAATCTGGAAATTTGATTAACAAGCCACGTTAATTTTTGTGTCGACTTTGTAAAACCAATTAACACTTTTGACATTTGCAAAACCTTCGCGGTAAAACGCCATGTAATACCTGCGAACACTCATGTTTGCTTAAATCTAAGAACAGGCCGGAAAAAAGTGCAAACCCCAGTTATAAATCTGTTAAAAAACCTTTTAAGCGTAAGAAAAACCGTAGTAGAAATATCTGCTATCAAAAATGGCGGGAAATGATCACTTGACCTGTTGCTGTGCATGTCGTATATAGTTCCTGCGGTCCCCTAAAATGCCAAGACCTGACATTCCTCTTTTCTAATTACTTAAATAGTATGAATATATTTACAAGACCAATACGCTGGTTTTTGTCTAGGGTTTGAAGTCAGATCTTCGTAAATCTTCAGCTAGATTTGAACATATCGCAAAGCATTCTCTCGATTGGGACATTATCCAGCGTGCCCCTGAAAAACAGTTCCTCTATCATCTTGGGTCCAACAGCCCTTAGCGAGGGGAGCATCAAGAGTAACTTGCCAAAACGGACCTGCTGGTCTGGGTAGTGTGAGCGACAGTATTCTCCCAACATCGACTGTGCTTGATCTTGTAGTCGTTCGACTAGATGGGGAGCGCGAAGGCCTCGTAAATCTGTATGAATACAAAACAAATTGTAAGGAATTTCATTACTAGGGCTTTCAGGAAAGCAATATATTAAAAAAGCATGGCTCAAACTGTCAATGCCATCAGTGATCTTATAACCCCCTTTCGTTACTCTAAGTTCACCCAAGATTTTATTGTACCCCCTCCCACTCTCGCCGCCATCATCCGTCTCTGTCAAGAGATGTACACGATGGAAGGGTATAAAAAAGTTGTAAATTCTTACTAAATTTTTCATTTACGGCTTTCATTGTTTATATGTGAATTGTAGATTAAGGAGAGTTGTTCCAAAAACGCTTTCGATCCTTTACCATGTCGTTGTCGTTATTTTTCTTCTCGTATTATTTTATGTGGAATTTTACGCTCTAAAATTACAATTTGTGAGAAAATATTCGCGGGTTCATATAAATTGTAACTGACAACAAAAAAAACTTTACGTTCAAAGTCAATAGAAAGACTATTTAAATGCTCGTTAAGTATTTGAAAACAAGTGAAACACAAAAGATGTATAACTGGATGCTTTAATGGTGGTTAGCCTATTCAATAACTGCACGTGGTCAATATGATCACTGATACCTTACGACAAACCAACAAGACCATCACTGACGTCATCAGGTCTTAGTTTGGATGGAAGCAAAACAGCTATATATAACGTTTCTCGCAACTCATGATTCAAAAGCTCGACTTTCTGATATGTTTCTCGTAGCAAGATAACCAATGTCACATAACAGCAGTCGCCAATAATCATTGCAAATTATAAGTAGCCTGGCATCAGTCCCTATGGGCTTTCCCTTCGGGTGAAACAATACGGCGAACAGTTTAGATTGTTTTGAAAGATGTGAATGTTTGAGCGAAAAACGCATTCAGTAAATGGGCTGCATGTCTTCATTAACATACATAGGTTTTCCCCTCTTTTCTCGGCTTTATTTATTTATTTATACAGTCTTTCTCCTCGATCTTTCTGCAACTTCCTCACAAATGTGGTAGACAGCGCCTGCACTGATTGGTGAAATTGCTATTTAATCATCAACAAACGTTGAAGCCTAACGCTTTAAACTTTTAAATGCCTCAACAAAAGAATGCCTTTACTCAGTTTTCTCTTAGTTTTTTAATGTTAGCTGCTCTTTTGACAGCCATCTTTCCAAACACCACCAGCCAGCCAGAAATTCATTAGTTGATGTCTGATCAAAAAACAAACGCTTTATTCAACATCCACGAGGCGTGAGAGGACAAAGGTACGGGTCAGTCACTTATTCTTGTAGTGTTAGAACAGGTACCTTTGTTATGGACCATGCTTTTCTGACGGGTGCACAGATCTCAGCTCAAAAGACCAAAAGCTAAAAGACTTCTGCAGGTTGGATCGAAACAAAGGGCTAAAGATAACCTGAACAGGTTGTAACTTTTAATACAAGCCGACAGCCGAGATACTTTGTCCTCAGAAACGCAGTTTGACTGACTTGAAAGACTTTAATATCTTGGTACCTGAAGTAGCTAATTCAGTTATTGCAAGGCAAACGAACGGCAAATTAATTTTTCATTACATATACGAAACGTGTTTAGCGTGTTTGTTGGCGGGAAAAAAAACCAAGTCGCGTGAAAATAAAAAAAAGTATTTAAGAAAGTGAAGTCGACATTATCGAACTGCATGTGTTTTATAGACCTTATCTAGACTGAACTTAGTATTTGACTATAAGTAAAGTGATCGTGTAGGAAAGTAGTATACTTTGCTTGATCAACCGTGTGGGATCAAACGCCCCAAAATAAACAAAGATCATCAACGATCCGGTATCCGACGAAATTAAACCCAGGCAACTGATTGCACGCGTCACTACACAAATTCCAAAAAACAGAGAGTTTGCCGTCTGTTTAAGTGATAGTCAATTGCTCGACAAACTGACACATTTTTTTCTTTTTCTTTTTGGTATAAAAAGCTCAGTGAGGCTGACAAACGCCCACTGACTGGCACATACAACTTCACGACCTTTATATTTCTAAATAACCACCGCTTTATATAAGTAATGTTTATATATTTGCTACATAAGATACTATTTCTTTAAATTACCTGCCTTCGAGTTTTCGTCTTTCATAATCAAATGATACGCGGGAATCCCGCGAGTCGAAAATTGTTTAAGATCAGTTTTCAGTGTCTGAACTCGAGGAAAATCACCAGCAGATGACACGAAAGACATGCATACATGCGCGTCTGCACGAGCTGTTTGAAAACTACTGCCTCAACACATTTGAAAACGCAACAGTCCTTGGAGTTTTTTCGAATGGTATGGTCCTTGGATTGTTAGAGATCTTACCTGGTTTGAATAAGACGATGGCCTTAAGGCAGGCATATTCTGTAGAATCAATCTGTAACCTCTTGAATCGCGTAACAATGTTCTGAAGAAGTCGAATATCGGCCATTCCTGCTACGATTTTGTCGGTTGGAGCTCTATCGACTTGCAGACCAGCTGCAGACAAAAGAGGACCCATGTCTAAAGGCAAAGAGAACTGGGCCGAGCTCAACACGAACAGCTCGCTCCAGCCCTCCTCCAACAAGATGGCTTGATCACGGAAAGGAAGGTCTAGAAATGTAGGAATGTTTCTTGCCCACGTGACAGACATGTAGAGCAGTTGAACGGCTGACTCGTAGATGTTTTCCTGTCTACCTTGAGGCATTGGTGGGATTTCAAAGTTCATTTGCGCGGCAGAAGTCCTTGGAGAACTGCTTTGCTGTGGAGTCGTCGGACCTTGGTTGTCACTCGGAGGACTCTTCTTTCCTTCCTTGGTATCAATAAGGCTTACAATCGACATAAAACTGTGCTTTTTAGACGAATCAGGCGATATGTTATTATTCTGTCCATGATACTGAGAGGGGGACCCTGGGGGTGAATATGAGCTTGTCTCGGACCGCGAAGGACTTTGGGTCGATTCGCGAGCTTCGGGCTCTTGTTCTGTTTTCGTTTCGAGACTTGCGGGATTTGTTATGGTTTGTACGGGATGCGGGTTTCTATCCCGCACGGGATCGCAGAACGTATGACTGACTATAGTTGTGTTCGTCGTTGCACGTGGTAGAACTTGAGCAGAGCGAGGAGCTCTCTCGTGCTGGACAGCTGAAATAAAACCAATAACAGCACTTTAGAAAGACCTGCATGCTGCTTGCCAGAAAGCAAGAAGGGGCACACACTTTTTAATTTAACCCAAGTATCACTTTCATTTGCCTGTGGCCGACGCGCAATTAAATTCACAGCAAGTTTTCACTGATGTTTATAAAATGCTGCCAAAACTATCGACATTACTTGGCAGTCTTTTTTATAGAATTTTCAAAAGCTTTTGGCTTTAAAACTTCATTTGACATCAAAATGTTATTGACTTGCGATCTTCAAAATTCAAATCTTTACACTAGTTTTCAGTGAAATTTAAATCCCAAGTCACTAGCAAGTCAATAAGGCACATACAGCTCTGTTGCATGATACGGCAAGCATCAGGAACTTGTACCCCACAGGCTTGGATGAGAGGTGGATTAAAGTGAGAGCGTACTCTGAAACCGCAGACGGTTGAGTTTTTCTGTGCTGTCGGCTCACAAGTGGTCTCCCAACGCCTTTGTTAGCGTTTAGATCGAACTCCCCTCCCTAGTTCACCAGGGGGATTAAGAAATTTTCTTAAAAAAGTCACGATGACTTTTCTATTGCTTTCGATTTCAAGGTTTCTAACCAAGCTACACGACTTGTCAAGTGTCACAACAGAAAACTAAGTTGTTGGCAACAGATGGTCTAAAAAAGCTAATGATTCATCAATTGAGGTTTTGGCTCGGTTTCAATTTGATTTGAAATGGCTCTTCTTGCTTTGTTGTGTTTTTAATTCTTCGGGCAATGTGATATCAATTGTCAATTTTTGTTTCACATGGACTAAGTGTTCGTAAAGAAAAATTAAATTTAGATAACCGTGACTTTGAACAAAGATGATCACACCTAGTTGCTTCGTATCAGAAAACGACCCCTGAATTCCTCGCTCTATATATTTTAAATTTTAAAGTTTTTCAATTAGTTTGTAGACCAGATATTTTATCTTTTAGTAAAAAAACTTAAACGCAAACCAATTACTTAGTACAAGCTTGAACTCAATTACTATACGTAAGAAAAATTAGAAATTAAGAAAATCAAATTATTCTCAAAATTTGTCACTCGTTTCATAGATTATTTGATTAAAAACTCAAAGTTATAGGTTCAGCCAGTTCTTTGCTCTTTTGTCCTCCACAGATATCTTTTTAGTTTATTTATCCGAACTCACAGACAAGATAAAGGCTCCTTGCTTGTGGTAGAAGTGTTTTTTCTTCTTCTGATGTTCATTGTGGAAGAAAAGAAGTTCATTAGCCGCTTGTCCTTGGTTCGTGTTTTAACCAGCTCGACAAGGGTTTTTACTTTCAATCTATTTAGCCAATAGAGAATCAATCCCCTTCGTTACCAAGGCTATTGATTTTGCCACCCGTAAAATTTCCCTCCGCAAGAATAGTTGAGCCAAAAACGAATAAAAGTCAAGACTGAACAAAGATTAAATAGACTTCTAATGGAAATATCTTCTAACATTCTCAAAATTAAAAGTGTGAGATTTTCTCGAAAGGTTTTCAATACTTCGAAATCCCAAACATATTTTTCAAAACAGTCTAAATGCGGTTTTAGTATTTGTATTTCGTATCTTAATTTGCATTCCACCTGTATTCTACAGCCACGGGAGACAAGGACATTTTCCACAAGACCTTTTAATTTTCCTCTAATGATATAATTAAAGCTAGCGTTGGCATTTTTCGTTCTTAAACTATCAAAGTTTGAAACCACTTACATTTGAAACACTTTGTCGAAACTTTGAAGAAAATATTCAGACCTTTTAGATAATTATATTCTGAGTTTCTTTAAGTTTTTAGCCAGAAAATCTTTCCTGCTTTTTTCTGATGTAGAAAAAACAGTTTTCCACAGCAAATATCTCTTCTTCTTGTTTCAAGAATATTATTAATCAGAATTGTTTCTTTTGGTCTGCCTTGATCAAACACGATTCAAACGAGTCTCTATCAATATTTGATGTTTGGAAAACACTGCGAAAATACATCAGTTTTCGCTTTTAGGGAATCGTTCAAAGATGATATTAAAAAGGCCTCTTTTTAAGCCACTATAGATAGGATTGTATAAAAGAGCTCCAGCTAGTTTTCAGTTTGGTAGTTTATTGTGCCAAGACAAACCATGGTTTGAGCAAAGCTACATGCATCTCCTTCATGGACGTCTCATTAATAATAAATCAAGCACGTTTGGTAGGGCTCTAAAGAAACTAGGCAGATGTTGACACTAAACTGATCAATTTTTTGTTCTTTCCCGAAAGAAAAAAGTCTCCATTAACACTTAAATACCACCTTGTTGGAATTTCATTCCTTGTTGAAGCATGGAAGTCGTAGGAAACACAGGACTGAGAGGCACTAGGGGCGCGGAGACTCGTGTTTGTGACTTTACCTGCGTATGTAGCTTTGCTGTCATTTTCCACAGCTTGATCAGAGAAAGATTCACCATGATTTTCAGTATTCTTAAAAATTTCTACAATAGAACCTAGCCGCTAGATTAGAGCATTGAGCTAAAGCTTCATTAAAAAGCGTTTTGCATAAAACATTTGGAGACTACAGTTGTTCACAATTGTGAATACCAAATGGAAAAACAGAGTTAAAACATTGAAGCAAAGTAAAGATAATATAAAATTTAATCAAAATAAAAATTCTTTAATATTCCGATACTTCGTTTTAGGTTTTTAAAGGAAAAAGAAAAAAAACATGTCCTAAGATAAGGATGAATGTAAGCGATGAAGTATGGAATTAGGTGCAACAAGATTGCACGGTTGAGTTGCCTGGTTGATAAACTTTCAATCAACCTCACCCCACAATCCTGCACGCATCAGAGGTTTTACGAGCTCTCCCGAGGAAGTGCGCCAAAAATACTAATAGAAAAAGGTGAAATGTTCAACAATTTTGGGTTGAGTTCTTACCATCCCGGTTCATCTTCACACTAAAGCACTTCTTGAGTCGACAAGCTTGACACTGATTTCTCCTGGCAACATCAACCACACAGTTGCCTTGCTCTTTACACTGGTACGCCAAACTTCTCCTTATACTACGCTTGAAGAAGCCTCTGCATCCATCGCAAGTAAATACACCATAGTGTTTCCCTGAAGATCTGTCCCCGCAGACTTTACACGGAATAAGAGGCTTGCGGTCTGCCGAAGGAGAACGAAGAACAAACGCAGTTCAAAAAACTGTGGGGTGACTTTTCATTTCCTTTAGGGAAACTTTACGACCAATAAAAAGCAGGAGCGTTATCTTAATACGATCTAAATGCAAGTTATTGGGTGATTTGTCTCAAAGGAAGAGTTCAGGGGTATTTTTTACGAATGAAGTGCAATGGAAATCACATGAATGACTTTTTTTGAAACAAAGATGAACGCAAAAAATCACGGCCAAGCTTTTTGCTCGTAAGGGTCGTAAACACGGCTTCAAAGAACAGAGACCAAACCGAGCGTCTATCGCATATGCACGATAGTGATTGCATTGCCTATGAGGAAATAATGCTTTCTTAATTGGAAAAAGTTAATAGAATTTTCTCTGTTTTTTTTTTTAATTTGCCAGAGTTTATTGTCATTGCACAATTTAGGCGTCATCGTTTATCGCGTCTAGAAAACGCCTTAGTTTTGTTGAAGATGCGGTTATCGCTTTCTTAAGCTACTCAAATTTTTAAAGCCCTGATATTTACATTGAAAAGAACTCTGACGAGTTGAAAATATTATGGCTGATACTTCAATGCCAAAATGCAGGTTTTCCAGACCTCACGTGCATTAGACACAAAAGCACTTAAATTAGGCCAAATGTTTTTTGACTTACCGACCGCTACAGACTCCTCAGACTTGATTCTCAGACCCACTTCCATTTTTGAACTCCCAAAGTCAAGGGTTTTTTTTCTTGCGTCTTTTTTGCTCGCGAACTGGGACAAACGTACCCACGGGAAGTCTTTTCAACAATTTTTCGTCGTCACAGCGCATTAACCATCACATCAATCTAATTTAGCTTAGGGCTGAGAGCACCAAGCCAATGCCCTGAACCGAGCAGGTAGGCAGGTAGCCACGGCCACTCATTGGCTGGTTTATTTTTGAAGGTGACATTGTTGTTTTGTGATTGGCTTAACCATGATCTTCATGGCAGTGAAATGGTTGCCCAATACCTTTCTGTCAAGAGCTAATGATTACAGCGACGCTTTTCGCTAAGTCCATCCCCAAACATTCAAAAACCATAAACCATAGCGGTTTCTTTAGGATATAAATTAATTTGTTTCAATAACAAAACAATTTATATTCAATTTCATGCCATGACTGAATGTCCAAATCTGTAGCGTCTTGTAATAGGGCGTGTGTGTTGACTAAAAAGCTAAAAATATTAACTTAACGAAATCTTAACTTCCTGAGCTGCAACAGACCAAGAGTCTAGAAGCCAAAAGTTTCGCTGCTCAAAAATTTTTAGATTTTTGCTCTTAGAGTGATTTTTTTTATTTAAGTTCGAACTTTATTTTTCTTTCCTGTTTGCCGCACAAGACTAAAAATTGCAAGACTATAAAGAAACCTGTTACCTTTTCAAGCTAAATTTTAGAAAGCTTTAAATTTATTTCTAATTGTAGAAAACTGAGCGGGTCTCGTATGTCTCAACAAACAAACAGGCAGTGATTACTAAGTAATAACTTTTCACTGCCCAAAGCATGGAAATTATGGATTTTTAAAGATTTCCGACTTAACGGCACAAACTGATTTGTTACTAATAGTAAGTATAAAATATATTTTTTACTTGAGAATAACGATAATGAATGATTTACATGCTCTGTATTTACTATGGTTCGCGCATGTGTAACTTTCCTAACGCCTCCTACATGGAACAAAAGCGACAAGGGACTACCAGTTCTGATACTGAGAGAGAGAGAGTTCGATTCTTACTGATCACAGCAAGGGGTTAATCTTACATGGTCTAGGGACCGACTAACCTCTTCCTTTAGGCTTCGGCCGAGCTCCCTGATTAGTCATTATGGATAGCGGTGTTGGAGCAGAAATCTCCAGCTGACCCGTAAATGGTTTCGCCCTGCAATACGACGCTTCAGCAATCGAGTCTGGATGTATGGTCCCAAAGTAATAAAATGAAAGGAAAGGAAAATTTCAGAATTCCAGGATGCACATTTCGGAAAGTAAGGAATTGCTGCTGAAAATATCTTCATATTCAATTAAGAAATGTCCTACGCAAGCCACAGCAATATATGCAAGTTAACCAATAGTGCCAAAGCCTGTAAATCGGAAACCTCTAGTGTAACAGGATTCGTATCGATGTTTAGGCGGGAAAAAGACGCCTTCCTTAGCTTTCTTAGGATCACGTGGTCAATTCGACCGAGTTGTTTAATGCACCTGTCATAGTTCAAACGGCGCATGCTCAAGCTTGTCAATTATACATGCATAAATACTAGTCATACTTATCAGTAACGGAATTGAGACCTAGCTTTTGTTCTTTTAAAAAAAGGAATCTGAATGTGCCAACGAAGTGATGAGATTTAAAAGGGAGTATTTTAGCAAGAGTGAGGCTTCGTGGATTCAATTTGATTGATCACAGAGTTGTTTTCTGTAAAATTGTGTGCAGCAACCAATTTGTCGCGCCACATAATTAGAAGAAACTCACAACGAGACAGTTCCCATGGCTAAAAATAACGATTCCCATGCTTAACGATTTTACAGTGTGTACATGATTTGTCTCGCAAAATGTTCGGAATAGAACTAGCCTTACACAAAAACTGGTTTAACAGGTTATTCAAAATCAGTACCAAGCAAAACTATGCACAATTCCTTATATGGAGTGTAATCTAGTCAAACCTGTTTAGAAAAAAAGAAATGACGCACTTCCGTAACAAACTCAAACTCCTCTATGTTTGCCAACTTCGTTTGCAATAAGATTTTGACGGCCATAAGTAAAGAAGATAAGTGATGGATAACTAGAGTTAGATTGGTAGTTCTCCAAATGTAAATGTAAACACTTACAGCTGGAGATCAATACTTTGGTCGTGCAACAATCAAACTATGCGGGGGATTAAATCAGCCTTGAGATATTGTCTTTTTGACATGACAATGGTATTTACCCACAAGAGCGAAAGCTTAGCCAAGATACGCTTGGTTTCTCATAAACATCGATGCTTGATAGGATTATAAATACCTCTTATTAACCGAGAGCGAGTGCGTAGCGCGCTGGCCATAAAAAGTACAAAAAAAAAAACACACAAGAGTTTCATAACTTAAGATGTTTATTATATGGCAACACCAGCACAAACATAAGGTTGGTGGTCCGTACCGTAAGTTATGAACCGCAAATTGGCCAATGAAAGCGCGTGAAATTACCTGGCCATATAATAAGGATTTTCTTCTGGTTATAACTTGAGAGCTTCAAACGAAAAATGGTATCTTTTTCACTGCAAAACACATACTTCATACGTCAGTATAAGTCCGTTTTATTTATAAAAGAAATACAATAATCTAGTTCTACACCCCGAGTTGTCCATGTTGATGGTAGTCTCAATCGTAGCCCGTCTCGGAGACCAAGCAACAGGCATTTCAGCTAAATGACTTTAAAAAATCTAGCATTCATAAGAAGTCACGTGTAAGTTTTTAAAAATATAACTGCAGTTGAGCTAATATGGTAACTGGTTATCGCTATCGTATTTGAGTTTATGCCTCTAGGCGTACTCTTTGTAATAATTATCCTTGACTAAAATAACTTTTTTTCCTTTCTTTCTTTCTTCATTATTCCTATCTTGCACTTTTTTATTTTTCTTATGACGTTTTTTCCTGGATGTTTTTCTTTTTTTAGTATTAGGTTATTTTTATACGATATCTTTCTTTCATTTTTCTGCCTTCGATCTTCATTTTTCCACTATTTTCATTACCTTTGAATTCCTCTAAGTATTCTCGACATTAATATGAGCAATGGAACGTGGAAGTACCAAAAATTGCAGAAGTGTACTCTTGATGCATTCTTTTCGCGAAATCGGCCGAGAAGGAAGGGAAAAAGAAAAAAAGAAAAAAGAAAAGAAAGAAAAGAAAAGGCCGTCATGTTAGTTGTTACAAAAAAATAAAGAACCCCAGACCAAGTTATACTCGCACCCAGACCGCGTCGCTGTTCACGAGTGCGAATATTTTTAACAATACCCTTTCATTTTTTCGGTGAAGCTTTTCGGGGTTTTGTCGTTGTTCTTTCTCCTTGATTCTCCATTTTCCTGGTCCTCAACTCAAATCCATAGTGGGGTTTCAGTAGCTTATACAGCTTACCCAGTCAAAGGGTAACCCCTCCTTCGAATTCTTCTCGTCCTGAAAAATGAACTTTTCTCCTGTAACCCATGCAATACCCGTAACCCATAACATTGTTTTCTTATCTCAAGTTTATCGAGCTGGGTCAGGCGCTTTCTCCTGATTCATTCCAGTTCTTACAAAAGCGAGAACTGTTGAATCCACTCTAAAATCCACTCTCTCAGAGTGCTACCATTTGTGATCTTCATCAATCCTTCTTGTCTCGTCGAATCTTTTCCCTAAGTTCATTCACCAGCATTCGCTCTCGGTAAATCTGCTTGGCTTTGTTTTCTTCGCTGATATTCGACGCTTTGAACGATGCGTCTCTCGAAAGAGTGATTTGTCTGTTCGGGTGCAGTTCGTTAAAGTCATCGTCGTCATCGTCATAGTGACCATACTCGTATCCATGGAACCCTAGCTCTTCAAATGAAACTGACCTCGTTGCTTCGGTGACGTTGTTTTGCTGTGGCATGTAATCTCTGCTGTTTATGGAAGTGTCCGTCATTCGTACCTCTACTGCACGTGGTATGCGCATGTCGTCCACGAAGGTTGACTCGAACAGCTGTTTGGCTATGGGTTGTTTTGTATGTAGCTCGTCAATGTATCCCTGAGGATAGTTATCGAATGTTGCGATAGACCTTCTTCGCTCTTCGTCTTCACTAGTTCTGAAACATTGACATAAGGATCTATTAAAACAATGGCGCCTCAAAAGACAGCCAGACAGAACAACAAATGGAGATGCAGAAAGACAAACAAGGTGCTCCGAGCGAATCCAGCTGCAACTGTTTTTTGATTGGCTAATAGATCCTTGCAGCAATTCCAAAAGCAGGTTCAATGTCGCCTTCCCCGAATCGAGCGGAGGACTAGGTTCTGGTCGAGCTCGCAAAGCATCTATGGATTGTTCGGCCGGACAGGAATTACAAGGAATAAGAGGAAAATAAGAAATATAGACGAGTGTTGTTCGGATTGCTAAGGACTAGATGCTCAGGATTAATAACAGCATACTTCCTTTTCTTCCTAGATTTTTATTTTTTCTTTCTTTCTTTCTTTCTTTCCTTTTTCAAAGAAAGAGAATTAAAATCGAAGATATAAAAAGAAAAGTTCAGAATTCACCAAGTAGCTATCACTGGTCACCCATCCAGCTACTAACCCAGCCCCACGGGCTTGACTGACTGTTTTGAAAGCACAACGCATTTAACCACTCGTCTATCGATTTCAAAGAATTACAATAACATTGCGTGCGAAAACAATGCACCCGTAAAGACTAGGTTATTTTTCTCTTTCAAATCGACGTGAACCGCGGTTAGAGCAAGGGGTTGGTCGTATCTGGTCTGGGGGCCGGCCAGCCTCTCCCCTGATGCTTCGGCAAAGATTCTCTAACCCCTAAGATGACGGAACGGCACT
>WUAP02146889.1:0-11384 GCA_015163945.2 Stichodactyla helianthus | reverse complement strand
TTATGCTTGCCGACGCCATATTTTGCTCAGACAGCGAACCCTACTGCGCATGTCGGTTCCATATTTCTGGCTATGATACGTACATATACAACTACCAAGAAATATCATTTGGTGTGATAATGTTGCATTGTTAGATCGCAAGGTCCACACGATTCTGTTTCAACCGATATAATTTCTTATCTCTCATCAAGCCTCATTTCAACGTTATATTCTTGCATGTATTTGGAAAATAAAACTGATTTCCCCAAGAAATATCACCTGGTGTCACGTTTTTCTCAGTCGTTTTTTTTTTTTTTTTTTTTTTTTTTCTCTTGGCTCACGCTGATGTTACATACCTTGTGTTGTCATTGTTTATTTTAGCAGCGATCATTATCAGTACATTGATCGCTTATTTAAGTTTCAAAGAAAAAATTATCACATTTACAGTATGTCCGCTTCGGTATACTCCTTCAAAATTGTCTAAATCGCCTACCTGGAAGCACGAGTGAACGATCTCCGATCGTCTAGTTTAACTTTGTCATTAACAGTCATTTCAAGTTGAGAACATTGATTAACTTAAATAGAAGCACGACAGATTTTAGTTTAAACGCCGAAACATGTTTAAACTAAAATCTGTCGTGCTTCTATTTAAGTTAATCTCTCAATTGCTGTTTCACCGACCATTGAGAACATTGATCCAGTGATAAATCTCCGACATCGCCGGTTTAAGCGAATAAACTCACACCACATACTGAAAATCAAAGCCGATTAATTTGATGGTGAACTTTATGAAAAGCATCCCGAATCCAAACTTTGAGAAAAACGTTTAATATCAGTAATATGAAAACAGTGAAGTCTCAAAAAACAAACAAACAAACAAAATACCGGAATAGATGTAGGCGTTTCTAGTGTGGGAGCGTTTAAAAAATCTAGGCCTAGAGTTTTCGAGCGGTAAACTATGTTCAGGTATACGAAGTAAATATCTCGTCGTATAGATGTATCACAATGTTGAATGAATCAGTTTTGATTAAGATTACCACTAAATCTGAACTTAATCCATCTGGACAAACACGCCATGTCAGTATGACGGATAGACTACTGCGGAATGAATTTCAACATCAGGCTCAATAAATGGCACACAAATGCTAAGGATTATCTTACTTTTTAAAATATATTCTATACATAACTGGCTGTGTGAATCAAAATGTTACTAAGCAACGAAACTGTGCTTCAAATACACCTTGCCTAATCATTTGATGTTATTGAATGTTCGCCTTTGGGTAAAATACCAACCATGGAGCGAAACAGCGGGCGCGTGTTTAATTCACCAGTATAACTATAACATAACCTTTGTCGTTAATAAGAGTGCAGATAATGTATCTGTAACCATCGTTAATACTGTCAAAATAACGCATGTACAGGCCATTTTAGCGGAAGGAATGATACTATGAAATCCAAAAACTTTTGTGTTGAGAAGTGATGGACATTCAACTCGATAGAAGTTACATTTTCGCGTGTTATGAAATCATGTGAAATTTTCTAAATTTACAGTATATTTATACCTATTTCAAAAAAGATTGTCGGTCGAATCCCAATCTGAAAGACCGCGAGAAAAATTGAAAGTACGAGCTGTGGATTTAGCTTTAAATTAAGTTTGATTTTAAAATTAACTTTTAACTTTTAATAGTTTGAAACAAGAGAGCATAAATAAGAGAGGGAAACTTCTTAATACCCCGCGCGCTATGTGAACTCCCGGTTGATCCCCTACGATTGCCACATACATTACATTGTCCGGCTGCGTTTCTAGCGTGGTTGGTCCTTGTAGTGTAGCGGTTAACACATCGGACTAGTATATCGAAGACGTGGGGTTGGATTCCCGCCAGGGGCTTAATGTTATTTTTCTCTTTATTCTTTATATACATTGGCTACCTGTTTTTTAATTTAAAAATATTATTAATCACTTATAAGGTCTTAAATGGTTTTGCACCGGATTATCTTAAACAGAGCTCATTAAACTGAAACAACCATTTAAATGTAATCTTAGGTCTAACAAAGATGAATTTCTATTACAGACAACAACATTTCGTAGTTTTAAAACTTTAGGTGATAGGTCCTTTTGTAGCCTGAGAAGACAGACGAGGAGCGAAAGAACGTCTGCTTTCTCAGGCTAGTCCTTTTGCTTCGCAGCGCCTTATAAATTATGGAATAATCTCCCTCAATTTGTGCGCAAAGCCGAATCTCTTTTAAACTTTTAAAAAACTTCTTAAGACTCACCGTTTTAAGATTTTGGAATACGCATGTATGTAAGCGCCATTTATATTTTATATTTTATGTTTATTAACTTAATCTTTGATATTTATCTTATTGTTACTGATATATTTAAAACTCATGTCAACATATTTAAATGAAACATGTACCTGACTGATGTTCTTGTTCATTATTATCATTCGCTCTGGATTTTCTCCTCAAAAGATTCAGCAGCAAGAGAACTGCAAGAATACCAAGGACTATGATCAGTGTTGCACAAAACATTTTGAGTAAAAGCTTTTCCTTTCTTCCCTTTTATGATGAGAGTATCATATTCGGCGCACCCGAGTCTGAATGTCACGCTTAGCTAGTCCCAGGATATATAGGGCTTTCACCCAAAAAATTTGAAAAATTTGCATTCTAAAGGATAAAAACCTCCATTTTTTTCCAAGTCAAAGTGATTTTCCTACTTAAATAATTAATTTTTCCTTTCATTGAAGATACGAGAAGTCGCAAACATTTTAGTGTTAACTGCTGACGAAATTCTCAAGCCACCACACTCCACCCTACCCAAATTTCAATGAATGTCTCAAACCTAAAGTATTGACCTGTACTTTGACTAGCGACAATCTTTTTTTCTTGACGGCTTTTGTCACAGTAAACTTGTTTTTAATGTTTTGAATTCTTGTTAAACCGGTTAGAGTTTTGTCGCTAGATAGTTTCTGATTGGTTGGTATAGCGTAAACAATTTGGGGGAATCCCCTACTGTAAATTCTTTGGATTTCAGTCCAACGATACAGAGAAACGGCTAGTCACTTTCACTGGAAACGCGTCGGATTTTTCCTGCTCTTCAGAACCAGTTTCATTCGCCATGCTGTCTACAGTAAAAAATACAATGTGCCGTCTTATGTAGCTTTGTTTTTCTTTTTTAAGCAAAAGAATAATATAAGAAAAAGTCCAGTTTTCTCAGGATTTTAACAAAAGAAAGATATGAAAAATGAACATTTTACGCATTTCGTGATTCTAAATGAGAGTTTTTTTGGCGAAAGTAGAACTGCCGAAAGTTGCCACTGATTTACGGCGTACAAACCAAACTATGAGAAAAACGTTTAATATCAATAATATAAAAACTGCAAGACAAACAACAACAACAACAACAACAAAAAGAATAGATAGAGGGGTTTCTAGTGTGGGGGCGTTTCCTAACTATTGCTTCATCATGGAAGCATGCCAAACAAATCTAGGCCTAGAGTCGTCAAGCTGTAAACTATGTTCAGGTGTATATAACAGGACTTTGTTTTATTCCTTAAAACACGAAGTAAATATCCCGTATAGATAGATATATCACGATGTTGAATGAAACAATGTTGATTAGTCTGAACTTTGTTCTCGGATATTACCCACGCGATAGCCTCCTACGCAGACGTTCTTAGTGTCGTTTCACTATGAATGTCTGCGTAGGAGGCTACCCACGTGACTGCGCTACTTATCGAAAAAGGAAGGGGCTACTCGAGCGAAGACTTGTTATGTTTCCTACCGTTTTCCAAGAGATGTAATATACGCTTCAGAGAGTCGTTCATACAACTCATGCATAACAATATATAGATAAATAAATTTATAAGTAAATATAAAGTATCGGGTTTAAACCATTCGTATCCGAAGCCCATTAAAAACTACTGGTTTGTATTAATAAACATCTACCAAAAAAAATCAGCTGCGCATTGTTCTGGCACTGTTCATCCAGATCCTCTTCAAAAACAATTGTTTATCAAGTTAACCAAATATAAAAATTCAACCCGCGGTTTCGATTCAAAAAATGTATGGGATAAAAAATCCGTTCCCGCACGTGTGGTCAAGAAGTAAAATACAAAACCATGTGTGTAATACGAGACATCTTCCGCCAAGGTACGTCCTTTTGCTATTTTTCAGTCAGTTCTTTGATTACTTTTTCTGGATAAAGATAAAGTTAGAGTACCTGACTGATGTTCTTGCTCACCATTATCACTCAATCTGGATTTTCTCCACAAAAGATTCAGCAAGAAGCAAACTGCAAGAATACCAAAGATTGTAGTCATTGTTGTACAAAACTTTTCGAAGTAAAAGAACTTTCTCTTCCTCGCTTTTAGGATGATCAGTCACAGCTTGGTTTACCCCAAGTGTCAGTGGGAGGGCATCAAAAGTTCATTTGTTTATTAAAATTTTGAACATACATGTGAATTTGACCGAGTAAATCAGCTTTAAAATTTATGCAAATCAGGATATAATTTCCTATTTTCTTTGCCTCATTCATAAGTGTTATAACGGAAAAATACCAAACCTTCGGGGCTCTCCTGTTGTATACACCTATTTCAAAAATCGTTGTCGCAGCCGAAGCAACAGTCAACACTCCAAGGCCGAAAAGTATTTCTGTAATTTTTCTCATAAATCATGTTTGCAGTACTGGTATTTTACAAAATATTCGGTTTAACACCTGAACTACCACTGCAGCTTGCCAGAAATATATGTCACAAACGCATGCAACCAAAATATGCTCTAGATGAATTAATTTTTAAAAAATTACCGAAATCCTTTGCAGTCTTGGAGTGTTGACTGTTGCCTTCAGCTGCGACAACGATTTTTGAAATAGGTATATACATAACCGTCACTGTGATATAGTGATTTTAATTTTTATCTTACAGAGGTTAGTAGACACTAATTCTTGTTTTCTTCTGCTGGGAATTGACTATTAGTTAATGACTATTAGATCTATTCTGGACTCATGAAAACATGATCAAGTGACAATCTCCGACCATCTGTTCGTAAACAAAACTCGGGAAAATTGGGAAGGATTCTATGTTCCCGGCCTGTTTACGACCGTGCCAGGTGGTCGGTGATCCCAGGTGGTCGGACTTTTCCGTGCTTTTATGGTACAGCAACGCGTTCGTTCATGTTTTGTCGAATATTTAGATTTAATAATAGGTGGTTAAAGAGTTTCATATCTACAGTCTATTTGTTTACCTGTATGATTATTAATTCAGTCCTAATATCGAATATAATCGCGAAATGACTGAATTCTAACAGTCGATACTCCTTCTTCCCTACAATAACTTTCAGTATTTTATTTTCTTCTGTAAACCTGTTTTGCATATTGTTTTGACTAATTTCGGTAAACCGACCGATTAGAATCTTCTTGCTTCTGATTGGTTTGAAGGATAAAAATTGTTGGGGAATCCCCTAATTTGATATGCACGTAATTAAGTATTGAAGAGGCTGTCATTTGCATTTTCATTCTGTAGATACGACATAAACAGCTAGAACTAGTCGCTTTTTATTGAAAACGTTGGCTTTTTCATGCTCTTCAGAACATCTTCCTTGTTCAGTCTACACTAATAAATGCATTGTGTCTCAAGTAGCTTCTTTTATCTTGTTAATTATTTTTTTATCTAAAATAATATGACCACAATTAAGAGTTTCCGTGTGTGACAGATTTAGGGCGGAAGTACCGAACAACATTAAACAACCATAGATCTTTTGTAGAAGTCTCTTATTTTAAACTCCAAAATTACAAAATTACTTAAGTTTTCGAATGGTTTACTTGCCAGTTTTTCTCAGGAGTAGTGTGTTTTTCTTTAATTATTAAAATTAAGGTAGCCTCCTATGCGCAGACGTTCTTAGTGTCGTCACGCAACGCTTTACTGAAAGAACTAAGAACGTCTGCGTAGGAGCAGGGCTACCTGGAAGGCTGCTGAAAATATCCAGAAAAGGTAACAAAAATTCATTTCATGTCATTTGATAACATGATTTATTATATGGCTACGATAGTACGCGCGCTCTGATTGGCTGATTTCCGGTAAGTTCGCATGTCTTTCGTAAACGCAGCTAAAAAAAAAAGCCATATAATAAACGATTTATTAACCTCGCTTGCTCGGTCTGTACGGGAAAATATCAGACCTCGATCTTTTATGTACTGACATCGCCTAACGGCTTGGTCTGTACTGTCAAGATCCCGGTCTGATATTTTCCCATACAAACCTCGTGCTGGGTTAATAACCTCTTAAGAGCTGTACTTCTTAGCTTTAGCAAAGGCTTGCAATCATGCGAGGATTGCATGAGCTAAAGGCCTTTAGCTCATGCAATCCTCGCATGATTGCAAGGCTGCAAGACGCCTTTTACCTAACATACGCACCACCAATACTGAACTTCTGCTTCATTTGCAAATTGTATATTGTTTTGGGGGTCGAACTCAAATGTTTAAGTCTCCATGTGCTGGAAACGAGGATCTACTC
The DNA here is from genome assembly GCA_015163945.2 of Stichodactyla helianthus. Taxonomy (NCBI): domain Eukaryota; kingdom Metazoa; phylum Cnidaria; class Anthozoa; order Actiniaria; family Stichodactylidae; genus Stichodactyla; species Stichodactyla helianthus. The sequence continues at coordinate 4,893 of WUAP02146889.1, read as the reverse complement.
TTCAGACGTCGTCATATTATTAAGAATACCATTATGCTTTTATTTTTAGTGTACGATTATTAATATGACTGGTCTCGATAATTCCATTTTTGTTTTCCGATAACTCATCCCTTGCGGTAATTAAAATATACAATCTAACAAGTCAGAGAAGCTCGACAGGGTCAGTTGTTCGTTACGGTAATGGCTGACAACGTTGATATTTCATAACACATTCAAGTAAATACCGATTGAGTGAAGTTTTATTTTGCACGTTCGCTACACTATCTGGGATATCGCGGTATCGCCATTTACCGGAAATTGATAAGATCGATGTCAGGCACAAGCACGAAAAAAACAAGTTATTCCTAATTGCGCTTAAGGAGGCTCACAGTAGTTTTTTCGCCCCGGGTTTACCCTTTTGAAATTGAGATATCGTAATGATAACATTTCTCGATTACTTTAAAACGTCACCAAGTTTACTAAATAGAATCAAAGTTTTATTTGCCACTGGTTACCTAGCTACTGGGAATACCATAGCAACGCCAGCCTATGGGCCTTTGTTTTTTCCAATGCCGTTTTTCTCTAAATCTAGTCAGACACTCCTTGATGAAACTTTTAACTTTCTATATGTAGAAAAAGTTGGGAAAAAATCTATAAGACGGTTTCCGAGGAAATCGAGAATCAATTTTCTTATGATGAAATTTTGATTATTTCCGGAATTGGCATGTCATGTTCTACGCACTGAACTTAGTCGAGTGTGAACGGTGCACAAGTTAATCCCAGGGGGCTACTTCCTCTCGGCCTCTCATTGGTTAATGGGATATAACTTATAAAGTCGTTGGTGTCAGTGCACTCTGAGACTTTCTCGTTGCGGATAAGTGAAATTCTCAAATAAATAAGCTTTTAGAGATGTATAAATTTCCGTGTTAGACTTAGATTTCTTCGCGAAAGGACCTTCACTTTCAAGAATATTTGAAATTTCAGAAATAATTTACATATAGTGCTTAAAGTTCTCTGGCTACTATTGCCTGAGGCTAACAATAAAGCGTGTCATTTCCATATTGAATTTGCCTAAATTATAGAAACTCTACTTTGACGTCTTGCAAAGACAAACTGCAAAGAAAAAAGAGGGAATAGATATACCTTCATAGTACGTTTCTCTAAGAAACACGAGTCAATTTTTTTCAGTGTGCTCGTACAGGTATATTCACACTATTCTATATTAAATGCAAAGATAAAGTTAGTACCTGTCTGATCTTCTTGTTCATCATTATCATTTGATCTGGATTTTCTTCTCAAAAGATTTAGCAACAAGTAAACTGTAAGAATACTCAGGACTATGAACATTGTTGTACAAAACATTTTGAGTAAAAGAACTTTTAAGGCTCAGTTCGCGTGGAGTTGACACTCAGAATGAAGCGTAGAAAAATGACACGTTTATTTATATTTGGGTAAAGTAAGCGTGGGCGGAGAGGATTGTGAATTCCGATAAGCATATTATTTAAGAAGAATTGGTGGTAAACAAAGGAAAGTCTATTAAATTCACTCTCCGCCCACGCTTTCTGGTCGGCTGCTTCCCAGCGTTTTTCTACATATTTCAAAAACCTCGAGATCGATGTTTTTTTGCACTTCCGTGGTAGTTTTCTTATTATATAAACAACATTGTCTCGAAGTTTCATTTAGTTGGTTGAAACATTGCAACATGGTCAAATTAAATAATAAAGTTCACCTAAAACGCGGTTGAGACTTTAACTGTGCGCCTTCAACCATGCAATCAAAGCAATGTAAGTAATAAAGAAATACACACGACCTTGCAGAGTCTCCTCTCCTTCTGTCGCCCGGTATCCTTTCAGTTTCAACTCTTTACCATGACGGACGTTTTTAATTCTCGTTTAAAAATACTCAATACTGCGGAACGAAGTATTCCAATTAAAATTTGCCAATGTATAAAATGCCTGCGGCTGACTATGTTTATTTTAACCGTAACGCCACATCAGGAAGTCAAGACGCCCTTTAGAGTTACAAGGCGCTGGAGCGAGAAGGAATCTGGAACAACTTATTAATAATCAAACCAATGACCATAGAGAAAGTCCGCTAGATTATAGAATACCCGGCCACTTTATTTGAATAATAATAGGAATCTATTGTGTTATTGCATCGTTCTCAAAAGATGGCAACATATAGTGGTCGGGTATTCTATAATTAAAAAAAAAAAAAAAAAAAAATCAGTAGAAGATGAGAACATACAGCTAGACATTGTTTAAAGTAGTCTACAACATGATTAGCCGTGTTGTATCTGATTTAAATTCTGATACAACACGGCTGCTTATGTTGTAAACACTACATAATCTGTGTCGATGATTACAAATAATATATATCCTGTTAAATTTTCAAAACAACGCATTCACAGGCCATTTTAACGGAAGGTTTGATACTGTTAAATCCAAAAACCTTTCGTGTTGAGAAATGATGGACATTTCAACTCGATAGAATTGACATTATAGCGTGTTACGTCATGAAGACCTGTGATGAAATTTTCTAAATTTGCAGTATATTTAAGTACTGTTTAATAAATGAGCAGGAGTGTTTTATCGGGTTTAAAACACGAGGCGTAGCCGAGTGCTTTTAGACCCGATAAAACACGATCTGCGAGTTTATTGAACAGCTTAAAAAACGTCTAGGTGTGTGTTCTCAGGTTAAAGTTTATGCAAATGAAGATGATATTTTATCAGATTTAAAAAACATGAATAATTAATGAGCCGAACACAATAGGAATCAGGGACTTGGATCTTCTCGGCCAAATTTGATTCATTTCGAAAAAAATTCAGCAGAATATGACAACATACCTAGACGTTGTTTAAGCCATTTATAAAACGAGCAGCACGTGTTTTATCAAATATCAAATATCATGTTTTATATTTGATATAACACTGCTACTCGTTTCATAAATATGACTTAAAACCTCCTCCACGGTCTATGATTTCTATTGTTTTGGTCATTAATTATTCATGAGATTTTTAAGACTATTTCAAAAAAGATTGTCGGTCGAATCCCAATCTGAAAGATCGAGAAAAATTGAGGGCACGAGCTCTGGATTTAACTTTAAATTAAGTTTTAACTTTTAATAGTTTGAAATCAGTAAATGACCCGCTCTGGCGAGTATAACGATACAGAGAAACGGCTAGTCACTCTCACTGGAAACGCGTCGGATTTTTCCTGCTCTTCAAAACCAGTTTCATTGGCCATGCTGTCTACAGTAAAAAATACAATGTGCCATTCTTATGTAGCTTTTTTTTTCGTGTTAATTATTTCTATCCAAAAAAAAAAAAAAAAAAAAAACTAACCACAATTTAAACAATCTAACCGACTGTCTATACTTAGAGTTTCCGTGTGTGATAGATACTCGGCCTTGCCTAACACCATTGCGGTAAACACCATTGTTTTTTTTTTTTTTTTTTTTTTTTTTTTTTTGTAGAAGTAACTATAGTTCTTAAACTGAAAAATTAAGATAATTTTTAAGGAAATCGAATATTTTACTCGCAAATTTTTCCAACTGGATAACGTCTAAAATCGACTTTGTTTTCTTTTTTAACTAAAATCGGTTTTTTTAAAGCAAAAGAATAATGTAAGAAAAAAGTCCAGTTGCCTCAGGATTTTAACGAAGGAAAGATATGAAAAATGAACATTTTACGCATTTCGTGATTCTAAATGAGAGGTTTTGTTTTTGCGAAAGTAGAACTGCCGAAAGTTGCCACCGATTTACGGCGTACAAAGCATCCCGAAACCAAACTATAAGAAAAACGTTTAATATCAATAATATAAAAACAGCAAGTCAAAAAAAAAAAAAAAAAAAAAAGAATAGATAGAGGCGTTTCTATTGTGCCGGGATTGTTTACTATTGCTTCGTCATGGCAACATGCCAAACAAATCTAGGCCTAGAGTCTTCAAGCTGTAAACTATGTTCAGGTGTGTGTTATAGCTGGATTTTATTCCTTAAATCACGAAGTAAATATCCCGTATAGATGTATCACAATGTTGAATGAAACAATGTTGATTAGTCTGAACTTTGTTCTCCAATATTACCAACGCGATAGTCGACGCACTAATAATGTCGGCGTAGGAGCCTACCCACGTGACGGCTAGTATCGAAAAAGGAAGGGTACTCGAGCGAGGACTTGTTGTTCCTCATACCGTTTCACAAGAGATACGCTTCAGAGAGTAGTGCATACAACTATACATAACAATATATAGATAAATAGATAGATAAGTAAATATAAATTATCGGGTATTAACCATCCGTATCTGAAAGTCCTTTGATGAAGTTTTCTGGATACGTTAGAGTACCTGATTGATGTTCTTGTTCATCATTTTCATTCGATCTGGATTTTCTCCACAAAAGATTCAGCAAGAAGCAAACTGCAAGAATACCAAGGATTGTAGTCATTGTTAAACAAAACATTTCGGAATAAAAGAACTTTCTCTTCCTCGCTTTTAGGATCAGGATCTGTACTGTCACGACACTAAGAATGTCTGCGTAGAATACTGTCATCAGCTCCAATCAAGTTCAAAACTTTATGAACCATTTGTTCAGGAGCATTTATTATTTATGTCAAGTGTTCGAGGGGGCGGGAGGTGAGGGCATCGAAAATTCATGCCGGCAGAATCAGAATAGCGCTGATTCATGGAATGACTGTTTTTTGGGAAGAGGGGTAAATTTCAAACTAGACGCTCTAAGAGCGTAAACTGGGCTCCCTGTGGTTGACGTCACACTTCTGTTCTAGACGTGACTTTTGTCACGGCTTAGTCTGAGTGGCACATGTACAGCGCGTGATTGGGAAAAAAATTACTGTTGTTCTTTAGACTAGATCAAGAATATTACTGGAATTCATCCTTCAAAAAAAACTTGAATTTTAA
>WUAP02146878.1:0-10312 GCA_015163945.2 Stichodactyla helianthus | reverse complement strand
TAGTTCTCAAGCTCAGTATTTCACTTGCAATAAAATTCACCTGCCATTTTTCTTCTATGTTTTGTATGAAAATGATAGTTTAAAGAGAACGTAGCCCATGTTTAGACGAGTGATCATTATCTACCAATACTAGAAATCTGCTATCACGAGAAAGGCCTATAATTGAGCCCCCCATAGTGTAATCGTTAACTCTTGTTAACTAAGGATTTTCCTGGGGGATTTTCTAGCACAAAGTGTGCCATTAGTTCTCAAGCTCAGTATTTCACTTGCAATAAAATTCACCTGCCATTTTTCTTCTATGTTTTGTATGAAAATGATAATTTAAAGAGAACGTAGCCCATGTTTAGACGAGTGCTGGAGCCTGAAGTTCAACCAGTATAATTTAAACACGTTGAAACATGTTAAATAATTAGCAGTTATTGTTAAAATTATTACCCACTGGCTAGGTTAACGCTCTAGTAAAAGAATCATCCGAGTGAGGCTATCAGATCAATACGATGCATTTTTTTCTTATTCTCATCTCAACCGCTGGCATCCATATTAACTGCCATTAGCTGATATAGCATATTTACTCAGATTCCCATAATCCTTTGTGAGCTTTGATTAGTGTTTTTTTCCTCATTATTGAAAGCAGAGCAGGAAACAATATTAAAGGGGATGACATGCTTGCAGCTAGGGTGCAATTAGAGCATTCTGTGTTTGGAAATTAACACGCTTGAAAAGTGCAAAGAAAAACGAAAAAGAAGATCAAATTGAATCAAACCTTAGATCTGTTTTACCGCTTGGGCTTCCTGTGGTACAAAAGCACGCATTCAAAAATATTCATTTATTTAAAAAATATTGGCTTACCAGACTCCACACTAAAATTCAAAAGTCAAAAAGCCAAAATCTTTTTGTATATTGATAAAGAAAACAATCCAGAATGCTTTAAAATCCTTTTTAAGCGGAAATCCAGGTTTCTTTTGAAGTCACGTTGCGCTTAGACAAGCTGCACGTGTGGAAGAAGACTGAAAGCGATTTGGCACGCGAATTGCGTCCCATTAGTGCACGTGCGCAGTGAGTTTTACTGTCATTAATTGAGACAAAACCACACTGCTCTTCGAAACTTGAACATTAAAGCTCGCAACAGGTAAGACAAACTTTTATATCTACCAAGTCCAAGTATTATTTTGAATTTTATATTAGTTCGCTATCATAACTATATATTTCTTTTAACAATTTTGCTCGATTGCTGCCAAATAGTACGTCCTTTGTTGCTATTTATCTAATGATTTACAAGATGAACTGGCGTGTGCTCTCTGTTACGAAAAGATAAGCCATACAAGTTTCATTGTATATAAAAAATATTTGGAATTTATTTTATTTTCAAAAGGGAATATTGCTGCGATCAGAAGAACAAAGCAATCGAAGTCACTAACCTGGCGTTGTGTTGGAGAAGGTCGTTTTTTGGATCGGATAATGACAAAAATTCCTAAAAATGTACGAGCATACATCAAATTTTTCGACTTAAATGTCGATTTAGGCATACGCGACATGAATACGATCGATAAACTCTTAAAATCTTTAATAATTTTTTTTCATAGATAAATAACTTGGGCTCCCTGTGTTAGTTGCTTTTTGACGCCTAATCTACATCACGGTCCATTCGTGACAGATATTCGAGTATCTTTCTAAATTAAGAGGTGCAGGTGAAAAGTAGTTTTTAATATGCACACAGACAAAAAAATGTATGTGAATCTATCTGCATTAATTGCCCCATTTCATTAAACGTCACATCAAAACAATCTATTGTTTAAACGCTAAGGATCATGGTCGTTGGAGGGGGACAAAACAGTAACAACACAATAAGAATCGATATTAAACGCGCTTTGTGGACCGTAGAAAAGCAATAATAGTCACCAAATACAGTAAATATTGTGTATGTAATATATACAATATGAGTGGCCGATCTGTATACGATATACAAACACGAGCCAAAGGCGAGTGATTGTATATCGTATACAGATTGGCCACTCATATTGTATATTACTTATAAAACGTCTAGGTTAACTAGCTCAAGTTTTAAAGAAATTTTAGTAAGAAAAGTCAACTTGACCGAGAAAATCAGCTTTAAAGTTTATGCAAATCAGGACGAATCTGTATCCAATTTACAGATGCCCTTCACGATTCTGATTTCTATGGTGTTTGGCCTAATGAATATTAATGAGTTTTATAATGAATATTAATACATCTTATATTTGGAAATCAGAGAATTTGAGAGTAAACTTTTCTTAGCAGAGCAAATTTTGTTCAAATTTCTATTGTTCTTGACGATTCTGCCCCCTCATAAACAAACCTTGACATCATAATGAAATAGGGCAATTGTGGTAGGCAAGTCTGTTCTCTTGTCAATGAGGTGGGGTGGGGGGAGAGGTTGGAGAGGGATGGAAGGAGGGCCTCTCCCTCCCACTCCTCTTCTTGTCTATGAGAGAGCACTGGAGGGAATATGGTTGTTATTAAAATTGTTATTAACAAATCTACATGAAAATTCTTCACTCACAGACAAACAAGTACACTTGAACTCCTGAAAATGTAGTTACTTACTAGTAACATGTTTAAATGATTTCTGTACCCTTTCATTCTCCAAGCAATTCATGGTTCAACCAAAACAATATCCTGCCAATCACTGTAGAACTGGTCATTCTTTAGAGGGGGCTAGTACATTTTGAATTTTACTTGCATAAATTTTGGTGACGACTCCCACTAAATTTCCCATTATTTCTCTTAGCCCTCTTTTTTTTGGAGCCTAAAAAATGCTGACCCACCCCCTGTTTGCATCCTCCCCACTAAATAATGACCAGTCCCTAAACTGCCTGTTTTCACAAAACATTTTTTGCATTGCTTGAATTTGACTCTCACATTCCTATTAAAAATTCAAACAAAATGTCAGGGCCGAAGCCAGATTGAAATGCTTACTGAGGCAATTGAGTGCTGAAGGTATGAGCAACTAGGGGGATCAGGGTTTGAAAAATTAATAATAATAATAATAATATCTGAAATTTTATGGAGGCAACTGCTTCACTTGCCTCATCGTAGCTACTGCCCTGAATATACAAATCTTTGGCCTGTGGATGCACACAGCTATAGTTACTATGTAAGAACCATGAATCTGGCCCAGCTTCCTACATTATTTGGGTAAGACATACAGGACCCTGAGTGCCAAAGGCCTCTGATTGATCTGTGCTAATAACATATTGCTGTTATTATTTTTTATTGACAGATATGGCTGACTGCAGTGGAGATGTCATGGTGGATCCTAAGACGGCAGTGGTGAACCTTGTAGGACCAGAAGCCATAGCCCATAATGTATACAATCATATTCTTCTCTCTCCAACACAGGTATCCAGAAACCTTGCACTGCCACCAAATCATTCCTTGGGTCTTGTTGGAGGCAGATCAAGAGTAGGTGATAGAGTGATCGAGAATTTCCAATCAATTGAAGGTGCTCCAAGTGTTCCAAAAGCCAAGCCTAAAGATGATGGACATAGGTTTTCACCAAGCACAAGCAAAAGTGCAGACACAAGTTGCGTTTATGAAGCTGATGGTGCCAAAGACATTTTGATGGGCAAAGAACCTCAAAAAGAGGTGTGTACCATAACAAGTGCTGAAGCACCTTGCTGCTCACAATCTAAGGATATTAGAATCAATATGAATGAAGATGATGATGGTGAAATGTTTCAAGATGAATGTGATGGCACTTCACAAGGTGACAAGGACAAAGGAGATGACAATCAGCTGCATGATGTTGAAGAGTTTATTAAATTTCATCTAAGGAATTCTACCAAGAGGTCCACCACAACATCAACTGAGGTTTCACCTTGTCTACCAATTGAGGAAGAGCCTCAATGTTCCTTGACAGTGCTTCAGAATTTGGCACAGAAAACAAATGAAATTATAAAACACAACAGACTATTGCAGCAGCACATTGCCACTTTGAAAAAGGAGACAACTTTACAGACCAAAGTGTTGACAAAGCTGTTGAAAAAGAAGCAAAAAAGACTGCAGTCATCAACAAAAACTAATTAGACCTAGAACTCATATATGTCTTGACCTTCCTTACTATAACTCTTACTCATTTTTGGGCTCTCAATTAGGAAATTGTTTATTTTTAGTTTTACTGGTGGGGACTAATCTATCATATATATGCCTGTAATGTACATTATTTCAAATTCAGATCCAAAATTTTGTCCTGAATGGAAGAGGATATGAAGGAGTTGTGACTTTAAATTTTTTCAAAATGGTGAATTATTTAAAAGACTGCATATTTTATTTCAAAGATATGCTATACCGGCATTCGTTAATCCTGAGATGCTACTATACTTTATCCTGACATTATTTCTTGAAATTTTCCTGTCATATAAACCCATTATTTATTTAATATTTTGGGTACTCAGAAAAAATGATGAAATTTAAAGACTGGTGCAAGAGCATTACTTATAGACCTAAATATAAACCATCAATTGACTCAGGTTTAAGTTAGAAAAGGTCACCAAATCAGTTGTATAGTTTGTGGGGTCTTTCTGCATGTACCGGAGTCTTTTGTTGTTCTACACAATAGTTGGCCTTTGAATCATTTGTTTTACATCTTTGTTTGAAAGAAATGACGTCTTTTGTGCTCCGGTACCTACAGAAAGAACCAGTTTGTGTGATGCTTGCCTTGTTTTATTATGATATCAAGGCTTGTTTATGAGGGGGAAAGAATCCTCAACACATTTGCTCTACTAAGAAAAGATTGCTCTCAAATTGTCTCGTCTTCAAATATAAGATGTGTTGATGTTTATACACAATATTTACTGTATTTTGGTGGCCGTGACCGCTTTTCTAAGGTACAAAACGAATTTAATGTTGATTTTCTTGTTACTATTTTGTCCCTCTCTCTCAGGACCTTGATCCTTAGCGTTTCAACAGTAGATTGACTTGATGTGGTCCGTTCAACAGGACAAAGTGATTAAAAAAAAAAAAAAAAAAAAAAAAAAAAACAGGACAAAGTGATTCATACGATGAGATTTCGATTACGTGAATTGTACTCCTTTTTTGATGAAAAATTATTGAATTAGATTACAATCTTCCAAATAGCTAGTGTTTAATGTCATGTAATTTTCGATGTAAAGAAACTCATTAAAAATTATTCTCGATTTTATATTGTACTCTTTGATGATGTTGAGAATGTTAGGGACGGTGTGGCCGGTGAGGGTTTAGACTGCCGTCTTTCGCACGCACCAGGAGGCACGCACTGTAGACTGACCGTAGCAAACGGTACAACCAATAGTGCAGTTAGTGAAATTTCTAGTAGGATTTTGGGAAGGTATGAAAATTTTAAATATTGTGAGAATTGCGCAGATAGAGCTTTCGATTAATTTGAGAAATCCTTTTTTTTAACAAAAAAGAGGGAAAAAAATGCTTTTGTAAAAGGTAGTTTTTTAAGTAAAAAGTATTTGAATTCGTATGACAGTACTGTATAATTTTAGAAAAGGAAGAGAAGGTATCCCACTTCATTAAGTGCAAATGCAGTGCTTTAAACGTAAGAAGAAACGCGAAAACGGGCGCCCTTTTATAAAACTCCCAACTTTGAACTTTAATATATGGCTCTTAAAACAGTAACAACTACTAGGAGCCAACTCGACCAATAAAACAAAAATAGCCACACGTCCCATAATTGTATGAATGATTTCACAAATACAATGAAGGAATTAAGTGAGTGGAATATCACGCAAAACATCGCACATGTTCTCACACAACCAGACGTTAATTTAGTCAGTGGTGAATGGATAGGAGAAAACTTTGTCTCTCAATATAGCTGATTTTTCGCAACAGAAGACTTGGCTGTTGGAAATTATATTACTGAATTTTTGCCAAGGACTCTTACTAAACCTCACATAGTTGAACATGCCTTTCTCTACAATTGAACAAACTGCTCCAAGAGTTAAGTTTGAAAGTAAAAGGTAGGTCAATATTTACAGAAGACTAATGTATGAAATAAGATAAGGATTTTATCATAGCATATGCCGGGAAATTTGAAGTTATTCATTATGAGTTGTTGGTATTTGAATAATTTCAGCTTTTGGACCAAAATGAGTTGTTTTTAGACCGTTATTTTTCGTACTTTTCTTACTTTCTTTCTAAATGCTTGAAAGCGAAAATGAAAGGGTTTGTTCATTTTTCTATTTTATTTCTTAAAACCTTTCAAACTTCCGAAAGTCACAGCACTTCTGAAAGACTGAAAAAGGAGTTAAAAAGTCAAGACTTCTCGCGTGAAAATTTGGCTTTTCATGAATTTTTGCGATGCTTGATAGACGCGTTAAAATCAAAATACTAAGCTAATTATTAGAAAGACAATGCTTTTCAAGGCAGAACAAACAACTTAGTTTATCACGTCCAGTAAAGAAATACACGCAAACATGTGCAAATTTGGCGGCAAGATGATGTAATGGTTCCTATTCCCAATAGACGTCGCTGATTGGCTGTTACCATGGAGTGTGGTTATATACAACTCATATTAATGCCCTTATCGTGCATAAATTAAGAGTACAAATCTCCAAGTGTTTCGCTTATACTGTGAGTCCAAAAGTTTGATCAATAATTTCGTCTGATTGATCCAATGGAGGCGTTTAAAGTTTTTTTAGATTGTGCAAAAGTGATTTAACTTTTAAAAAATGGCGAAGGATCGACAAGTAAAATTTCACCGAAATCCAAATTTATTGTCTCACTATCACGACTGTTCAACCCGGGTTTTCTATAATGGCGGAAGGTTTGTGTTTTCTTTATTTGAGGAGGAAGTTTTTTATTGTTTTCTCACACTGTGACATTATTTTATTCACGTTAATTTATTTCTTTTTTGCAGAGCGAATGAGTACTTACACAATCTCTTTCTCAAGGCTGCAAAAGTAAGGATTGAAAACTTAGTCTTCGCATTTGATTACGACTAAATAAGCTTAAGAACTGCAAAAAGAACTGTTCACTCGATGATAGACTAACATTTTGTTTTCATTCTTTAGAATGGAGAAGAAGAACGAATACGAAGTTTTCTAGCTCGTTCATCTAAAAACTGTGTAAGTAGCCATAACATATAAGCTTAAGCTTATATAAGTTATAAGCTTAAATAATCTTTAGTTAAATCTTAATACTTCATGAAGCGTACAGTTCCTAATGCATTAACGTTATTGTCAATCATCACAAAGTTATCATTAATTAAGTCGTACTTTTGCTTTATTTTTTATTGATTCCTCCAATAAAGTGGTCTTTTGTTGTACTGTTTTCTTTTAGAATGTGAATTTGAATTATAAAGATAAGGATACTGGAAATACTGCTGTAGTTTTAGCAGCTTCAAGAAATCATGTGAAAGTAAGCCTAATATTATATGCACAGAAAAACAAACAACTAGTAAGATTAATGCAGAAGATAAATCCCTTAAAACCAACTTAAATGCAAAAACTCCTTCTGTTGTCTCAAAATTTACTATAATAATATAAGGAGGCCTTCGTTTATTATGGTGGCAGGGGGGGGGGGGGGTCAGCAAAATTGAAAATTGAGGGGGTTTTATATTATCTTGAGAAGTCTTTTAGGGAGGTATAAGGCATGTGAAGGTATTACTGAAGTCTTAGAGGTTGTAGGGAGGTTATGGAACCCATAATGAATCCCTCATTTAACCACAATGCTGGTGATCAATTTGTTGTGAGAGAAATAATGACATTAAATTATCATTTCAAGATTATGAAGATGTTATTGAACTATGGAGCTGACATCACTCTACTTAATGACAAAGGCCAGTCAATTTTTGACTTGGTGCCAGACTCTATCATTCCCATGCTACTTGGTAAGGCAGTAAGAGACTTTGTGGATAGTAAACGTGCTACTTTGAATAGATTGGTATATGTGAACAATAAATTGATGAAATACAATTTTTCTTTCTTTTGGCAGCCTCTGTAGAAAGGCAAGGTGAGGATTGACATTTAATCATTTAATCCATGCATGGCATCCATCCATCGATTTTGCTATAATCAGTTTACTTTTTTTAGAGTGATCTAGGAGATTATTGTTAATTTAATTAATATTTGATTCTGTCTCAGGTGTGTCTAACAGACATTTACTGCAAGCTGCTTGGCAGGGGAATGTACAAATACTTAGGAAATTACTGGTAAGGATGGCAAGTGTGTGTGAGTAGAAGTACCATTTCATTGCTACACATTATTGGCATTATATGTGGTCAACTTTGGACATTATATAATAACATAAATGTATTTTTTTATCTTGCAGTCTTCGCAGGCTGATCTTGATGTAAACTGCAAAAATGCCGATGGGATGACACCACTTCTTCTCGTGACAAGAGATGTCAATCTCTTTGAAAAAAGTAGGTACTAGTAAATATACTAATAAATATTTTTGGTAGTTGCTGTGTATTTGTTTATCTAGGAGTGTGAGAAGACATCCAAGTCATTTGAAGAGAGATTATATATAAATATTTCACTCAAATACTGGGTGGCATATGTGGGAAATTGAGGAGGCAGTATAAAACAATCTGTGTTATTAGTATTACAAACATAGCTTCATCTTGTGTGTTTTTTTATTGTAAGGTTTTAATGGGTTTTGAGCCAAATTACATTAATATTAAGTTTTCTCACATGTTCTAGTTGAAAAAAATGTAGCAGAGAAAGGTTACAGTCCTCTAGAAGTAGTCAAAGAATTGTTACAACACAAAGTGTAAGTATTCATGCACAAGTAATACAAAAAGCTAAGAATTTAAAAATCTTGGCTGTACTTTAACAGCCTTTACATCATCATAGATACAAGAAAAATCTGTTGACTGTGCAAAATCAAGGACTTTGGGAAACTTGCACATGTTAATGTTGCATGATGTTGCTCCTTAGGGTTGAGCTTTATAAGACGTGTTTTAGTTTATCAGAGTATGCATTATATCATGGATATTTCATAACTTAATATTAATTTTGGTCCATTTAAACAATATAGTGATTGCTCTATTACTTCACGTGATGGTAAAAACCCCTTGCACTACATCTCTCACAATAAGGGACCCAATGCAGAAAACATGGCTAACTTAATTATTGAAGATGCAAACTCCCAGTTAGGTAAGTGGTTACTAATAAAACATAATTCCCTCAATCTTTCCTTGGCTCTACGTAATCTTCAATCTTCTATAGAGAGGGTGAGCCACAAATTTGCTTCAAACTTCCTATATCTAACAGAAGCTGATCTTGCACTTTTCATGTTCTCAGAATTGCCAGATAAATCTAATAGTTTACCAATTCACTTGGCATCGAAACATGACAACTGTCCTGTTCTTCTTGCACTGATTAATGGAGGGGCTAATGTGAATGCCAGAGGACATCTTGGACAGACACCCTTGCATATGGCTGTAAGTTACAAGTTGATTGATTGATAATCATAACATCATCAGCCATCACCATCATCATCTTGAATGAATGAATGAACACCTTTATTTATACAGGGTAATTCCTTCAGTTACATAAAGTGCAAAACTGCTATCAACAGGAGCCCTCATAAAAGATACATACTATAATAAAGTTAAATACTAATAATATGAAGCTATATAAAATTATATGAAATATAATACTAAGATGTTATACTACGACCAAGCTTAGGCATTGACCTCCCACATGCCCCGAATCCATCACTATGACCATTAGCATTATCACCATCACCACTACACCATCCTCACCACAATAACAATCATCAATCATCTTTATCATTACCATCATCGTCATCTATTGTTATCATCATCATCTCTTCAGCATCACCATTATCATTGTTACTGTGGTCTTTGCCATGGTTATGCCACCATCATTGCAAGTTTGTCATCATTGCATTTCATCATATGCTTCCTGGCTAGTATTTCAAATCTATAATGTACTTATATTGTATTTGCACACAGGCAGCCCATGGACATGAGAGGTGTTCCAGTGTACTTCTAAACAATGGCGCTGATGTTACCATTGTTGATGAATATGGTAATTCTCCTATTGAACTCAGCAAGAGTCGAAAAGTAAAGATGTTTCTAAAAGGTGATAAGAAAGCACTTAACATGTATATGTTTAAATACTATTCATCTCAAAAACTCATTCCTTTAACTCACAATTTTTGACATCTTTCAGAGGCTTGGGTGGAACAGACAAGTGGAAATACTTCACGACAGAAGCGCTCTTACTCAGGTACAATTATAATTAAGGTAATTCCGTAGTTTTGCACTGCGCACCACTACTGCGCATAATACTGATAGTTCCCATTTCGCTTCTTTGCG
>WUAP02146867.1:0-11388 GCA_015163945.2 Stichodactyla helianthus | reverse complement strand
CCCACTTTACATCGCCCTTGTACCTCTAGTTCTTTTGTATATTTTTGGCTCTTTATCCAGCCTTTTAGGTTTCATAGGCTTAATAAACAATGGGACGTTCCGGACATCGAGAGTCATGCTCTAACAAGCGAAAATCTCGCATTCACAGTCACCAAGAAAGCGATGTAGATCGGGTTCAAAATCGCCCGATGAAGAAGAGAACCTCTTAGGTTAGTTCTGACAACTAAGTCATTCAAAAGAGTTCCGGTAGAGACCCGCTGAGCCAAATTCTGGCAAAATTAGAGACGATAGAAAGCAGAATTCCAGAATTCCCGCCACGAGCGCGACAAGGACGTCAATGTTTACACCACAGACTCAGTGTCACTTTACGCGGAAGACAACCTCGATTTTGATGACGAGGATTCAGTAAGCAATTAGCTCTTTTTCATCAGGCAAATTGCCTAAAGAAACGGACAATTCGTCCACAACTACGGACAATTCGTCCAAAAATACGGGCAATTCGCCCAAACACCGACACAGACCAAAAGGAAGCGTCCAAGACGGATAATGTCTTCTTCGACCCAGACTCTACTGAAGCCAGGTGGCAACCGTCGAAAGATCTCACCGCATTTATTCAGAAAAACTTTAATAAGAAATTGACAGCTCCTCAGTTTCAGGAGATTTAAGATTCTTTCTCGCCACCTGCAGTACAGGAATACACCGACACTCGATAAGGATCTCCTAAAACAAAGCCCTAACACATTGGCGCGAAAAGCAACCGAGCTTAACAACAAGGACCTAGCATTAGCACAACGCTTACTGCTAGCAACCACTGCCCCCCTATGTGGTCTTCATGATATGTTAGAAAACAAAGAAAATGTAGATTCATCTGAAATTCTCAGCATTATCCAAAAGACTCTATGTAGGCTCTGCGACACATGTTGACAGTTATTCGTCGGGCCAAGATCTTTCGCGCAATAAACCCCGCCAAAGCAGGTCTTGCTGACAAACCATTCCCGAACGTGGGTAAAAATCTTTTTGGCCCAGAAATGGCATCTATTGCTTCTAAGGAAGTAGATGTATCAAAGAGCCTAAAGGGGTTTAAGAAACCAAATTCTCCAGCCAGATTTAACAGGAATCAGTCCAACTCGTATTATTCAAACTCCAGATATGGTTATCGCTATAACAACAAGTTAAATTTGTTATCAAGTACCAATCAAACCATGCACGGGGCCAGAACTATTTTCGTGCCTAAAAGAAATCCTACCTCATGCTGAAAGGCTAAACTACTTTATACACATTTGGGAAACGTTAACACAAGAACAGTTCGTTTTAAACATTGTCAAGGGACTAGAAATCCCTTTCGTAGAGCGGCCAACACAAAGGAGGCCGAGGCTCACTCAGACGGAACCTCAAAACATCCTTATTTGTTCAGGATCTCCTGAAAAAAGGAGCGATCCAAAACGTTGCGTTCTCGTTACAGAGCTTTTACAGCCGCATATTTCTAGTATCCAAAAAAGGGGATTCGTACCGTCCTTTGGTAGATCTAAGTCATTTAAACGCGTTTATTCAAAACGAGCACTTCCAAATGGAAGGACTTCACCTGTTGAAATCAGTTCTACAAAAAGGAGACATCATGATAAAAATAGACCTCAAGGACGCGTACTTAGTCGTCCCGATCCATCCAGACTATACCAGAATTTTCTCAGTATCAACATGGACAATCAGTTTTTTCAATTTTGTGCCCTCCCGTTCGGTTTTAATATTACTCCAAGAATTTTCACAAAGCTCATTAAGCCAGTGTTAGCATTCGTTCGAGCACAAGGAACTCGAATAATCGCATATCTGGACAAAATGCTGCTGATGGCTCAATTAAAAAAAAAAAAAAAAAAAAAGTACTCACGTTATCGAAAATCTCTAACAATAAATCTATTGGAGTCTCTAGGCTTAATACTGAGTAAACTACGAAAAGTCACCCCTGACCCCAAGTCAACGGCTGGAATTTCTGGGGTTTATCGTAGACTCAGAAAATTATGTCTATAAGTCTGCCTCCAAACAAACAAAAGAAAATCCGAGATTTATGCAAGAGAGCGAAGCAGAAAAATCGATTAACAGTTCGCAATATCGCTCAAATCTTGGGGGTTTTTGAAGGCCACCCGACCAGCCTTGCAAACTGCCCCTCTTCATTTTCGTCAGCTCCAACATTAATTAACTGCAAGTAGGGGGTCTTCTTCAGTCAAAATCGTACAAGACAGTAATAACACTGACCGAAAAAGCAAAGCAGAACTTAGAATGGTGGGTGAAAAATATATACACGGTCCCAGAGGGCCCCATCAACCAGAACCAGCAACAATAATTTACACAGATGCCTCCACGGCAGGTTGGGGAGCGACAAACAACGAATGTTCAACAGGCGGCTCATGGTCCGCAGCCGAAGCCAAGCTGCACATCAATGTGCTAGAGCTTACAGCTTTGATATAAGGTCTCAAAACATTCTTAAACGACTGTCATCCAGTCGTAGTACGAATGTACATAGACAACTCTACAACAGTCGCTTACATAAATCACAAATCACATAGGAGGGACTCGCTAAAGCTCTGGGATTGGTGCTTACGACACGAAATCTTTCCCATAGCTCATCATTTTCCAGGAAAAGAAAACATCTAAACCCGGTAACAGCTCGTCCTTTCCTGGAGATCTTTTTGTCTCACGGCTAACAAAACAGCTCCCTGTCTACGCGAGTTGGAGACCAGACCCGATGGCAAAATACATAGACGCTTTTACAATCAAATGGGGAGAAATAAAAGGATATGCAATTTCCCCCATTCAATCTGATATCCTGAGCGCTCCAAAAAGTCCGACAGGATCAGGAAGAGATAGTCCTGGTAACACCAGTCTGGAATAGCCAACCTTGGTGGCAATTTCTTCTAGAAATGTCCATTCGAAAACCAGTCCTTTTAGGAAACCACAAGAGTCTATTGATCAACCCAAGAGACCGAGAGACCCACCCAATGTTCCCAAGGCTTCATTTTGGCAACTGGTCAATATCAAGCAACCTTATGAAGCAGAGGGATTTTCAGAAGACGTTGCCAATCTACTCACCGCATCCACCAAAGCAAGCATGCAAAAATGTTACCAATCAGCCTCACACCCGGAGAAGCTGGCGTATACAGAAGAAGCTTAATCCACTTTGTGCACCCCTTAAAAACATCCTCTCGTTCTTAACAGCTCAGTTGAAAGCGGGAAAGAAATATCGTTCGATCAATGTCTTATCTTCAGTACGTACACCCACGAATAGATAATCACCAAATTGGGTAACACTCCTACGTTTGCCAACTGATAAGGGGTATTGCGATCAAACGTCCACCTCAACCACGTTACTCCTCGACCTGGGATGTAGGCAAAGTTACTACTCTACTGCAATCACGGGGTCCTAACTCGAAGATAGACCTAAAGCATTGACCCTCAAACTCACTATGCTTTTGGCTTTAGTGGCACCAGAAAGGGTGTCAACATTGGCAAAACCTGATTTGCGTTTCGTTCACCTACGTCCAGAGGGATTTACCTTCACTTTGACAACTCCAAGAAAAAGAGGAAAACCTTCATTTCCGGGAAAGTTAATGTTGATAAATACACAGAAAATAAAGGTCTTTGTCCGCTGGAGTGCTTGACAATACATCTTAAAACAACACGTGAAATCCGTCAGGCAACGTCCTCGTATACATCCTCGGATTTCCTGTTCCTATCCTTTAAAAGACCCCATAATCTTGTGGGTCCTGCTACTATATCACGTTGGCTACGCGAAGTTATTAAAGGGTGCGGTATAGACACCTCAATCTTCAGAGGACACTCATCTCGGGGTGCCTTCACGACTTCTGCTGCCTCGAGTGGAATAAATACGTCCATAATTATGGAAATAACAGATTGGTCTACGTCCTCAACATTCAGATCTTTCTACTACGAACCAGTTATTGACACTGAGTACGCTTCAGCAGTTTTATAGACCAGTATTGATTAAGAACAAAATGATAACCATGCGTTGAACTCTACCAATATATATTTCGAACGGAGTTTGTGAAGTATAGTAAGAAATTATACAAGGGCCGCTTTGCGGCCCGCTCGTATAATCCTAATTATACGAGCGGGTCGCTTCGCGGCCCTTGTATAATTTCTTATTCAACAACGGAACAGAAAAGCCGTTGGCTTTTATGTCACAAGGCGATCCTTATAGTAGGTGGATATTTGCTGACGTCAATGTTTTGCTCATTAGCATATGCATTTCCCTTATTTTAACCAAACTAACACCAAATCAACTCTGAATATTGAAAGAACATGGCAAAATTAGTTTTCCTTAAAATTTAAGCTTGGCACATGAAATAGATTTTGCATGATGCGGTTTTAAAAACTCTAAATTTTACAGAGAATGTATGGGTTCATTAGCGCTTTTGCCACACAGAAATTTCAAAGGTGATATCTCGTTTGATATTGCATGGAAAGAGCTAATAGTTTCCTGGCATTTTATCTTACTTTGAAATACCTACATATGAAAATTACGCATGTTACAAGAAAAAGTCTATATTTTACGCGTGACTAAATAAAAAGTTTGCATTACAAACAAACAAACAAACAAACAAACAAAAAATGGCTCGTGAAATAAGTAACTATTTAGAAATATTATTCGGGGTATTTTATGCCAAATATCACGTACAAGCCATGCTATTTTCTATGTCGTCAAAGACAAGGAATAGATGTTCTCGACACTCCTGTTTTCTTCATGATGTCAGCCACAATTATATTGTTATCGTTAGATAGATATAGGAAAGATACGCCTTTGTCCATTCGCTCAATATGTCAGTACACACCATAGTGAGGGATAAAACGTATTTTTAGCCCCATATTGGTAACACAGGAAAATACCAGTAAAAAAACTCCCAATCTACTTTGCAAGCCACTAATTAGAAACTACAACACTTGCTACCCATGATACTTTTCGCTTCTAGTCCATGGGTCCCTAATTTCTTTGTATTAAAGTCAGAAAATGCGATAGTTGCACAAATACAATTTTGGACAAAAGTCTTTGGGACTGGACCCAAAATTGACTCCATTTAACCCCATTTATATCTTACTTTAAAAAAATTGAAGCATCATCTTGTAAATCCCCTCCCCCCTAACCAACGTTGTTTTCTGGAATGCTGATTGACTGGGCGACCTTTTACAACCATAACAACATTGATATGGAGGGGGGAGGGGAGGCATGAAGGGCAAATGTGAAAGATAGACTGAAAAAAGAGGCGAAAATGGAAAATGTACCAAGAGTTTTGTCCAAGATTGTAGATACTATGCGCGTTCTGATTGGCTGAGAGGTGTGTTTTCATGAGAGTATGTAAACGTGGTTTGGCTTAAGTTATTTTATAAAAGCAATAGAATACTTTTTTTTGTATTTGCATAGCCTGATAGAAACACGAGAGGGATTGGACGAATTCGAGATAGTTAATGCAAACCCTCGACTTCGTCTCGGGCTTGCATAACAGTGTCACGAATTCTCATTGACAGTGTCTCGAATTCTCCCAACACTTTTCGTGTTTATATCAGGCAATGCAAACAGTGCTTAAACAATGGATTTCGGGATGATTAAACAATAAAGCAAAGAAGAGCTGTTGATTAAACAATATGATTTATATAATAACACCAAGAAAAAAACTGCTACGGTAATGAAATCGAGGCTTTGGCAAGTACTGGACTCAATTATATCTTGGGAAAAGACTATTAGCCATTTCGAAGTTAGTGTTTGCACTGAATTATGGGACTGTTTTAGGGAACAGCATTTCACTGAAATTTGTACTAAATTGTAAGATAAAGTACTTGTTACCTCTTCTTGATATTTTTGTTCTCCATTATTACTTTCACATTCTTTTAGATACCCTTTCTAGTGGCACTATATTATCAGATGAAAAGTATGTCCCCTAAAATAGTCCCATTGAATTCAAAGCAAACCACAATTCCGAAAAGGCGAATAAGCCAAGGTTCAATTGGAAGTTTGCATGATTGCATCATTTGATTACCACTACCAGAATACTTTGAGTAGCTTGGCAAAACGTCTTGCGAAGAAATCACACTTTTATAAGCCTCTTCCGAGTTCTCAAAAATGATGCACGAAGGCGAGGCTTCATGAGAAATCACGCTTGGCTCTAAACGACTGACATTTCTTTGACTTTTTCGGTTGGTTAAAAGTTTGTTTTTACGAGTGAACTGTGAACAAGTCATAGAGAAAAGAGTGACAAAATAACAAGGCAGTCGTTTCACGCCACAAAGGTGTGATTTCGCACGAGGCCTCTCCTTCATGCATCATTTTCGAGAACTCGGAAATGGCCTATTGTAATTGGGGAATGTAACAAATAAGGTGCTATCGTCGCGTACCCTGAACCAAGTGCATTATAGAATTCTACCGGAACACCTCACGTGAGAATGAGACGCTTTCCGAGATGCACGAGCGCTTTCGATTTCAATCTTGTCTGAGACTTGTACGTGCTTATCGACTTCGAACCTGAATAACGTGTATTTCATTAGCAAAAGAAATTGTGTTTAACAAAGAATCGAGCGCGGGACCCAGTAGTGTCAAAACAATGCATCCCATATTCAATCCTCAATCTAACCACTAAGCCACGATATAATTTAGCTGGTTTGTCATGGGCTTTTTTTCTCGGAGTAGCGGCAATAAAGAATTGCCAATGTGCATAAAATTTATTGTGCTATCGTAGAATATATGACTACTACTATTTTATTAGGAATTCCCAGTACACGACGATCTAACCTAAAATAGTGCATTTGTTGCTTCTCTACAGATATCTGCTGCCAATGAGAAAAGGAAAGACAGCTACTCATCTCCAAGCTCTAACAACCTATCCTATCCTACTTAGCCTGCGTACAAGTGAAATCTACAAAATACATGTAAGTGTACAGAATCACCCCAACATAGGCGGCGAAGTCGAAAACCCAGAAGATTCGACAGTAGAAGAATTCCTGCGACAAGTGGCTTTGCAATTACCTAAAGAGCCTGGGACCGAGATATCCAAGACCCCTGTGACTGTTACCTTATATGGTAATGTATGCAATCTTTATATATATATATATATATAAGTAGTCTGTTAAATGTTATAATCACCAGAAAACTTGTGACAAACAAATGTAAAAAGATATTAATAGTCTACACTTAATGAGTTATTAATTCTAGTCCACACAATTTCAGTACTGTATTTCGCGCTGCGTGACACAGCCATTTTGGACATATCATCTACGTATTAATGTCCCTATTTCACAAACAGGGATGCTATTTCCCGGAGTTTTCCCAAATTCCTTAGGATTTGCGCGCTCCAGCAAGGTCAGGGGACAAAAACATTGAAAACTGATCGTAGTTTTGGGGAAATACGTCTACTGTGTCTAAATAAACAATTAAAAAAGTTCTGTTATTCAGATATTCTATTTAGTTAATCCCATTTACATCCTTCTTTCGCATTTAATCCACATTGACAAACCTTTCTTTGTTTTCCGTTTAATTTCCGAAGTCTCCTTTGTATACTTAGTCCCTTATCCCTGACCTCGCTTGCACGCGCTGAATCAAGGAGAATTATGGGGAACTCCGGGAAGGTGCATGACAACATGCTTTATTTTTTGGGACTTAAAATAAAGAAATGGTCAACACCCAGCTTAAATGCGTCAATTAAGACCTCTTACTAAAATGGCGGAAAAAAAAAAAAAAAAGAAAAGAAAAGATGGTCGAGTTAAAATTAAAAACTTATACCAGCACTAGAAAGAGAATCTCAACTTTAGTAACCCTATGAAGATTCATTGTGTTAGGTGTTTTAGTGGGCGAGAAAACGTAATTTGAAAATTGACAAATTTACAGACAATTCTATGTGTTGGGGTATGGTATGGCGTAAACGCCCATACCGAAATGCTTTATAACTGCACACAGCAAAGCGAGCAAGTAAACGCGCCTCGGCCAATCAGAAAGCGAGATTCTTAGTAGTTATTTTATAAATGCACTTGGTCGGCTTGGTCTAGCTGCTTGAGTAAATACTACCACACGCAGGCATCCCAGTTTTGGATTCAGTTATTAGATATAAGATCTTGAGTAGCAAAAAAAAAAAAAAAAAAAAAAAATGGATTACACCAGCATTGATTTTTACAGTTCAATGTTCTGTTTTTTCCTTCAAGGACCTCGTCTCAGTCCCTTAACTTTGGTAGACCTTCCCGGCGTCCATTTTGCCAATGACAACGACAGGATGAACGTGGTGACTCAGCGCTTAGTCTTGGATTACATCAAGAAGAACAAAAAGAGCATCATCGTCATTGTATCCCAGGTAACCAATCATTTTGCTTCCTTTGCCATTGGCGGATCTTCAAACTAATGTAACTTCTTAGAGAAACTTTAGTTTTCGTGGTGATAATAATAATAATAATGAATATGATGATGATTAAGATGAAGATGAAGATGATAATAATGATGCTGATATTGATGATGATAATGGTAATGATGATTATGATAACGATAATGATGATCGCTTTACCATCGTTTTCGGGCTGCATATTAAGGCGCCATCACTAGCCCAGCAGCTTGTTTAGGAAAAGCCGGAAATGCACCTCTTATCTATTTCGCAGTTTATATCTAAAGCATATTTTGAGTTTAACTAAGATTTCTTTTTAAGGTCGGAGATCCGACCGGTGACGGCGCCATCAATTTGGTCATGAAACACGCTGAAGAATACAAAGCTCGTACGATTTGTGTGCTGACGAAACCAGACAAGCATAATGAATCTGATGATATTGGACGCAAAGTGGCTACAAATCAATCTCATTTTACGCTGGAAGATAAACATTTCATCTTGTTGAAAGGTATTTATGACAGTTTAAAACTCGGATGAAAAACCTCGTTGCAAGGAGTAGGGTGGTATGGATGGTATGCGCTGCCTCTCACTGCTGTTGTCGCGGGTTCATACTCAAACTCGCTGTCACATGTAAAGAGAGTTGTTTGTTGTTTCTCTCCTCCGCTACAAAAATAAGCTTCTAATTTCCAATTCTATCATAACGACAGAATGTAAGGTTGGAACGTAATCTGCTAGCTTACAAAAGCTATTAATTGATACCCTTTTAAAAAAGGGAAGATGTCTGCCGAAACTCGACAACGAATATAACAAAAATAACACTACTAAACACTCATCTTTTACGCTTCGTGAGAATGTAACCTTTCTCCAGTCGTTCTTTAGCAGCCCCAGTACTATATTCTCATTGGTGAAATAGCCCACTCACTGTCTCGGCTATAAGTTAAGGTACGGGGAACGCGACTTGGCCGAGACAATGAGAGGATGTACGTAGAGAGGAAAGCATTTAGCCGAACGGGAAGGTGGGTGGGACGAAATATACTCCAATCTAGTGCTTCCTTATCCAGTAACTTGGCGAAAAGAGGCCAAATACAGCAATGGGCTGCTTATAAACCTAAGTTTGGATCCCACGGGGTTATATTATGCACATTCTACATGTTGTATGCTTCAAAGACTCTTAACTAAGCCGCGTTGGCTATTTTCGTGGCTTTTTTTTTTTTTTTTTTTTTTTTTTTTTCCACCAATGAAAATAGTTGATAAATTCTGAGTGTTGAGCATTTCTTAAATTTTCAGGAAAGGACCAAAAGAATCTCAATGGGATGCAGAGACAACTCGAGTTCATGAAAAGGAATGGTTTGCAAGCCACAAACAGTACTCAGACCTTTTGGACATATGTGGAATTGATCGTCTCATGGAGACGATGATTAAAATGCTTTCAGATAAGATGATAGTTGAGATACCATTGCTTATCAAAAAGATGGAAGCCAAGAAGAAAGAAGTAAGTGCACTATATAAAACTTGGAAAAAAGGTACGTAAACTGTGTTAGTGTAATAGCCCACTTGAGATATTCGGAGTTCCCAAACAATAAGATCTGAATAATGGCTTCGGCGCGGAATACAAAAGAACAATTGAGCCTGGGCTCTTGTGACCTGTTCCGTATATGGCACAAGCAAATAGAGTTACCTAACAAGCAATATGAAGCACCTAACAAGCGAATAAAGGCCCAAATGAAGGTTGGCTTGTTTTAAGTGTTGAAATTATCCTAAAGAATCGAACCCAGCACGACAGAGGAGAAAAACCTTTTTATTTCTTTCGTTATAAGGACATCTATCCGTTTTTAAGCTCAATATTTCGTAAAAACGCTCTTTTGGGGCCAAAAACCAAAATATCAAACCTGACCAAAATTTAGTGAATAAGTGACGATTTTGAGATAATAACGCCTTGTACTTTCGGAGAGGTGATATTTTGATCAGCAGAAAAACTGACATTTTCGTGAATATCTCCAATGTAGCTTTACTCTAATTCGACACAATTTTATGACAAGTTTGTAGCAACAGTGAAACAAATAAAAGCGTTATAGTTTTGGGCGTATCATTTCCAGTTAAATTTTAAAAAAATCGTAAAAGTAGCGGCCTTGTCGTTTTTCTGCTTTGTCACCCAGCACCCTTCAATACCATAAGCTATTACCAAGCCATGAAGTAATTTCGCTGGGAGGTACTGGAATTTTTCTCACGTTTATAAAAATTAGACTAAGAGTTCGAGCTTTCTATAGGTTAGTATTTGACGAGGGCGAAACTCGAGTCAAATATCAAAGCCGAGAGAAAACGAGAACGATTAGTCTAATTGTTTTAGTAAAAATCTATTTTTGTTCTCTGGAGTAACATTTTGTAGACATAATTTTCCACAACTTCACTCGTAAGTTCTATAAAACGGTTCTCGGGAAAAGCCACCATCTTGAATTTTCCCTACTCACGTTCTATCGAAATTAGGAGAGTAGAGTAATCAATCAGAGCGCGGGATTTGCATTGGAATACTAGTAGATTTTTACTAGCAATTGTTATTAGCATACAACAAACCAAAAATGCCCCTTAGTACATTTTACGGACAACTCTTCGCTTGATAGGTGCTTTATATCGCTTGTTAGGGACAGCTGCTATTTGCTTGTCAGATAATACAATATACGGAATACGTAAGACAGCCCTTTCTGGAAAAATCGCAAGTATTTCATAACTGTTCTCCTCAGCCTCGATCCAGAATTTTCTACAACATAGAATACTATGGCGCGATTTGCGTGCCACGTTCTTCAGATCTTAAATAATTTAATCTTGTAATTACTGGGATTTCTGTGTCAGCCCAATATTTATTTGCGTTTTGTGCTTCCGTTAAATCCTTTTCCTTATGGGAAAAATGCAGAAGAATTATCTTCTTGAATGATGAAGATATCAGTTTTATATATTTTTCACTTTTAAGGATATCGCTGTTGCCATGACTACTATTTTAGTAACCAAGCACGAGTGGCCTTATGTTCTT
>WUAP02146856.1:0-11389 GCA_015163945.2 Stichodactyla helianthus | reverse complement strand
TCAATATTTTATTCATATGTTCTAGTTGGATCTTAGTTTACGTGTGCGAGTTGGATCATCGACGTGTGCGAGTTAGTAATTTCACGTGGGCGAGTTGGCGTGGGCGACTTGGTTAGTGGGCGAGTTGACCGGTTACCGTATCTACCATTAATATAGCAAGTTGCTATGGTGATAAGGTCATAATAAACATGTCTTGCATGTAGAAAAAATCCCACAGTATTAACCTTGGGGTAATTTAAGGACTTTTTCTGGTGAAGGGTTATTGGCATTCATAAATACTATGATAAATTCAATAAAATACCTGTACAACAATACACAGGTATACATAATTGTCTTTTAAGACTTCTAAAAATCCATAACTATTTTTCAATTCTTTGGAATACAGTAAACTTTAACTTCTGATATATATAATGTTATAAACTTAGAGATTTCAATGTACTTCAAAAATAAATCTTACAACTTTGTGCAGATATAGAGAGCTAAACCTACTCTTTCATGGCTGTTATTTCTAAAACATGCATTTCACAAGCTTCTCTTCATGAAAGGAAGGTTTTCTGCTTTTGTAAGAACCATAATCCTTGATTCATCATCTCGGATGTATTGCTGAACCTCTCTATCCTGATTGTTTCATTTCTGACATTTCTGTTTTGTAAGTCTTGCACATCCATCCTTACCTGGAGATATCTAACATTCAAATAACCAATAATAATACACTCTTTGAAGTTCAATATGCACTTTAATCAGGTGATGCTTACAATATGTTGTGTAAAACTGCATGACAGCTGTCAATTGCAATAACATTGTCAGTTATAAGCACTTTTGTCAACTGTAACTGACTTGATGTTTTGTGGTTGATATATCATGCATGCTAGTAACACATCTGTGCTACTCTGTAGCATTATGTGACACATTAGATTGTTAAACAGTGCATATAAACACCATTAATCACACCTTTGAATCATAAACAAACCTAGGAATCACTAAACAGCGAAAACTCCTCCAGTAGCCCTGACAAGAAAAAGAAAGGAATCAAAGGGGCATTTAGCAAACTTGCAGGTGGTTCTAAGGTTGGTAATACAGCCATAGTTTCTTATCCATTGGTGTAAATGTGTTACTGAGTGATTAAACTATTAAATAGGCTTCTACCTGCTGTCATTTCAGTGTTGCTAGCTGTGTTTGATAGTTTTCACATGGCTTGTGTGTGTTGTGGCAATAATTTCAGGCTGTCATAAGAAAGGCTGATGTTTTGGACCCTTGTTGCAGTATTTGTGAATTCCTACATTGTATTCAAATAATCCATAATTGTATACTTTATTACCACTAGCTGACACATGTCAACCAATGACATAATGGCTGACTGTTACCCATTTGTTTGCCAGCTGTTGGACGACACTTGTCAGCTAGTTATAAAGTATGAAATAATCAGTGTGTTTTGAACAAAATTTTAAACTTTAAAACTTAAATATTGTTATGAATGTTTACTGTAACACAATTATTTGATCTGAGAGACAATTTTTTACAGTAACGTTGAGCATGAAAAGTAAAAAAAAAAAAAAAAACTGATTAAAATACTTACTAGCCAAATAGTTCTGGCTATAGATTATATATTTTTTTATTCAATTCTATGAACGTCGTTTATCATTGCATATTTGAACAAGCAAATATTTTTTCCTTAATTTTATGGATGTTTATCATGAAGTATTGAAATTTGAACAAGCAAAAGCTTTAAACCCTTCATTTAAAATAGTTTAAAACCAAGAGAGCTGCATAAAGACTGCCTCAAAGACTTGATAATTATACTGTAAGCAGTCATAAAGCTGTCTGTTTTCTGGAAATGTTTGTTCATAAATTGCATATAAATCTTATCAAAATAAGACATAGTTCTTCAAGTATTGTCATTAAATTATTTTCAACATGACATAGTAATGAACCCTATACCAGAGAAAGCAAATTAAGGCTGAATAAAGCCATCCTAATATTTAAACTTATAATGTTTGGCATATATTTAATTTTTGTTTTTTGTTTGCAATAACTTGCTGAAATTTTAAATTTTGTTTCTCCATTTGATTTCTTTGTCAGATGTGTTTGTGGTGTTCCTCATTATCATATTAATCTCTCCACATTGTTTTTATATTTATCATTATGATTGTCATCATTATGATCATCATCAACTTTGACATTCAATCAATTTCATTCCCACATTACATCTTTCAACCTTTCATTTCAGGGGCGGATTTAGGGGTGGTGACGGGGGTGACTAGTCACCCCCCTTTTTCGCCAGTAAAATCTATATTTTTAATCACATTTGATTTCAGCATTTTAGAAATATATATGTTTTAAATGTTTTCATTTTTTGTTACTTCCAATGCTTTTCATTTACGTATCACGTGAAACCCCCTTGCACACCGTACATATCATAATGTACACTCAATCTTTTAAGATTTCAGTCACCCCCCTTTCAAAAATCCTGGATCCGCCTCTGCATTTCCATTTTATCCCACCACCTCATTAATCCAAATCAGTGGTTGACAAGAAACAACTGGGTGATATAACTGGAAACCTTGTGGCAAAATGCTGAGACTGTGTTACTGGGGGGAAACCAATAAAAATCAAGGGGGCAGTGTCATTGTACTAACTTCTACAGTTGATGTATTGGAAGAACCATACATGATGGCACAGTAATACCTTATATCATGTTAACTTGTCTATGTACCTTTCATTCTTTCCCTACAGAAAGACAAGGAGAGTAAGCATGCCGAGAAGGAAGAGGTAATTTGATTCTGTACCATCCTTCTCCCAACACACAGACACTAACACAAAGATTATTCCAGTATTTTTTCTGTTCATGAGATTTTACTCATTAATGTTTTGTTCATTTCATTTTGATTCATTTAGACTCAAAAGCAATTAGCAGCTCTTAAGGCCGAGATAGAGGTATGTTATCAGAGCTCAACCAATTAGAAAATGTAGTAACAGGTTATTGAAACTTGGTTATTTCAGAACACATTAATCTCGAAATATGTTGTGACCATTCCCCCTTTCCCCCTTAGTGTTTCATAGTCCTTTTCTAAGATAGCGAACATGGTGCATTATATGGTTGTGTTTGTACCCAAGGTAGACCACAATACACCTTGTTCTACAAGTGTGCATCTCTTTTTGTTTACACATTGTCACTTGTTTAAGGGTTATGTACCCATTTCAATTTGTAACACATAACTCATGCAATTAAAATAAATTTTCTATAGGAATTAAAAGCTGAGAATAAAAAACTGCGAGAGACAGTAAGTAACAGATGAGGACTGTTCATTACATATCTAGTTGCAGGGGAGAATCCAAAATTTGAAATTATTTCATTTCATTTCTAAATTAGCCCTCCCTGATTCATAATGATGAATACTCCCTTGAACAGAAAATTTGTCGAAACTCCTGAAACAGGACAGCCTGTATTGTAGATTTTTGTAAAATAAATGATGACTCTTGTTCATTTGTTTTGTTAACAGGAAATGACCAGATCTCAGCAAATTGAAAAAGATGTGGCTGAGGCCATGGCAGATGTAAGTACTACATAATCATGACTATTAGACACTTCTCATCTTGCTTTCTACTGGGATTCAAAGCATGTTTGTTGTACAGGAGTGAGTGTATTTGTTGAACAGGACATTTTCAGGATTGTCATTTTACTACCACTATCAGAATGCTTGGTCAAAATGCTTTGTTATTCAGAGTTTTTCTACTCTTCTGGGAATAGAAAGACAATTTGCATGACCAAAGAAGCCACTCAAAGCATTCTGGTAGTCGTAGTAAATTAATGCAATCATGCAAATGTTGTATTTATCTCTATATGAGGTAAGAATTTTTCATTTTTTTTCTTCTCTTTTTTTCTGTTCTATATAAATCAGCACTTCAAATTATCTGAAATCATACTTAAATTCTGGAAGCTCTTACATCTTGGTTATATGTAGAGAAACCTTTTTGCATTCCTACACTTTGTGCCATGCAAAGCACAATTAAAATAATTAACATGAACAAAAACATGTGGAGTGTGACTGTGCATGGTGCCTGGTGGACAGCATGCCTGACAAGTTTATTATTGTAGACTACAATACATGAATAAAGAAGTTTAACATCTAAATATAGGGAAATAGTGAGAAAGCTTAATAATGCAAAGAAATTTATAATTTGTTGATAACACTGCCTGCTACAAAAAAACCCAGCTGGAAAAAACCTCTTGGGACGAAAAGCCTGCTGGAAAACGTAGTCCTCGTCCGAATACAGCATTATAAGCTCCGAGGGCTAGAGCTAAAAGTAAGACTAACTTAAGTTGGGTTCCAAAATGGCTGTCCAACAAGCAAGATAAAGCTCAAAAGACTTGACTGCTTAAATACCAATTCATTAGCATAATCATGGATGCAACTAACAATATAAATTATGAATCATGGATTCTCACATGGAAAATACAATATAGTGGTTTTCGTTAACCCATGAAATACACTTTAGCGTATTACACTTCATCACACTTTTTCTTTTGCTTTTTATTGTCTATCTGACTATTACACTCTAGTTAGTACACTTTGTTTCACAGGTTAATGAAAACCACTCTAGAACTCGGAATCGTAATGAAATCACTTTCCAACTGCACGTTGTTACATTGGAAAGCATTATTTTCTTTTTATTGGGTTTGATGTTTGTCTAAAATGTGACTGATTTACACTTAACAGTTGTGGCTGGACTACAAATGCTGAAACACAACAGTGTTAAGAATCAGTTTTGTTCATTCATAAATGCATTTATAAATGTTTCAATTATTGTATCGAATTCTGCTGTAAATAATTACTTCACTTGATCTTTTTTGTTGATCTTTTTCTTTTTCACTTGATCTTTTTCATTTTCAAAATATTTCTGCTGTAAATGTTGGTGTTTTTATTTTGCTTTGTTGCTGAGTTATACATGCTTTATGTTAACAGACTGCAAATAGCCCTGTGAAAGCCGCAGCTTCTATTAAACATTAACACATAACACACCACAACAGTAAGTACATCCATGCGCTATTTACAGACAGACAGACACTAGTTTATTGGCCTGTCATTCATTTTCTTTTGTTAAATTTATCTTTGTGTGTCCTTGTTTAAGCTGCACATGCACAGATGCACTAAAGGGAAGGGCTAAAAATCTGTAACTAGAGTGACTCTCTTTCTCCTATGTCAAACCCTCCCCTCCTATTGCTCTTCTCCCTTGTGGTAGATTCTAAGTGAAAGTGGACTGTCAAATTAAAATGACCATAAACTCCAAAGTTGCTAAAACAAATAAAAATGAAAAAATACCAAACAAAGAACTGAAATAAAAAGGATTGAAATCAATAATTCAATTATAATAGATCTTCAGAATTATTATATTTGGTCAGTGATAATGAATGATTTTACATTAATTTTATAATGGCATTATTTGACTGCTTTCTGTCCCTGTATATTTCCAAGTTATTCCATGTCGTGCTTGCTCCTGTGCCATCCAAAAGCGAATGAATGGTTTTCCATTTTTACTCGGATTGGGGGATTTCAATGAAATTTTGTCCTCATTGCTGGTTGAACAAATATCTTCACCATGACATTAGGAACCATTATTTAAAACTGGTGGGGTGGCAAGAATGAGGGCAGGGGCATCAAAAATTCAAGTCATTGAGAGGGGGGGTTCGAAAAAAATTATGCATTAAAAAGGGGGACTGTATATTTTTTAATGCTTATTTAGATGTTCATTGGTAGAGTGGTTTTCATTAACCCGTGAAATACACTTTAGCATATTACGCTTTATTACACTTCGGTTCTTTTGTTTTTCATTGTCTATCTGACTATTACACTCTAATTAGTACACTTTGTTTCACAGGTTAATGAAAACCACTCTAACTCTCTTATGGAGTGTTTATAATTTTTTAGAAATTATGTACAAAGGGGTTGTGATGTTTTTTGTTTAGTTTGGATTAATCTTGCTAGCTCCCCCACCCCCCCACCCCTCCAGGCATAAATAATGAATATTCCCTTACTTGTGGTCATATCCAATCTACTTCCTTGTATTTAACTACTTTTTTCCACGCTGACATGTTATCATTATTGTTTATTTCCAGGCAGCAGCAAAAGCTGCAGCAGAAAACAAAGTGTCATCTGTTTAAAGAAACAAATGTTGGAATGTTTAATATGGTTATTTTAAATTCACACAATAACAATAATATTAATATTATATAAGGTACACAAATATGAATAGATTTAAATGACAAGATATCAAAATGTGATGGGGGAAGAATGGAATGCACATCAATAACAGATATAGATAAACCACCAGGAAGAAGATGATTGTCGTTTCTGGTGCAATAAATATTATTATATGGCAAGGTATTTTCACATGCTCTCATTTGCCAATTACACAGACCACCAACCTTATTTTTATGTTTGTCTTGTCATATAATAACCATCTTATTAACCTTGCTTGCTCGGTCTGTACATACGTTATGGAACCTCATTTTTTTTCCTTGCTTTTTCCTGGCCTGCAGGCTAGATGCTTGTGCCATAATACAAAGGAAAAGAATGGTCTGTAACTTAGGGTCCGCCTCTCCCACTCAGTTGATAAGAGGTACATTGTTGACAATGCTCTTAACAAATAAGTTTCTTACATCTGTGTTACAAGGGTTGTACCCTGGTCCCACACGATAAAGGTAAAGGGAAAAAACCCTGCTGTGACCAGGGTACAAGGGTTGTTAGGAGTGATTAGAGATGGAACCTTGTCATGTTAAGAAGTAAGTAAATTGTGGACATTTCCCCACATGGAAGGGGTGACCCGTAGGTATTTCCTGACAAGGGTGGGGTGAGCAGTCATTGTTTCCCCGTAGGGGAGGGGTGATCAGTGGTTATATTAACACCACAAAATCCTATCCATCCTTTGCCATTTGCTTTCAAAAAATGTCACAAACATCAAATCTAACATATTTTTTCTGGAAATATGGGTGACATGTTTAACAATTCCTTGAAACTTGCATTGATGGTCTTTTCCTTGCTCCTGCTAATATAACCCTTGTTAACACAAACGTTTTTGTCTTGGGTTAAATTGCCCTAGCCTACCCCCTGTAGGTTTCATAGTAGACAAGGGGAGGGAGGTGACCTGACCTTCGCTGTATGTTATCTGTAATTTAGATAAATATTAACTTGCTGGAATGCACTGGTCTGACTTGATTCAACTTTATTAATCCACCACAGGGAACCCAAGCTAGGAAACTGTACGATATGCAAGCCAAAATAAACAGCTTTAACAATAAATTAAAACTTTGTAACAATTTTTTTTGCCGAGCGAGTTGCACGAGTTGTTACGATTTTTTGGAGGGTTCCATATGAAATGGAACACTTTTTTATCAGCATAGTTTGCTTTAAAAAGCGTACAGGTCCTTCGTTGGCTTCCCCGCGGACACAGCACGTTGACAAAATAAAAACACTTGATACTATATCTGTTGTGCAGTTTTACGGTTTAGGTTATCCTAATAAAAATGCCTTAAACCAAACGTCTTGATTCTTCGACACCTTTCCTGTTCCTTTGTAGCCCTGCCAATGTTCAAGGTCTATTTTTTCCTATAATCTAAAAAAAATAATTTGCAGAAAATCGCATTCCAATTTCATTTTTTCCGTAGTTTCCGATAATTTCCTCTTGTGGTTTGCTCAAACACGATTTACGGAAAAACCACAGATTTGATACCACAAAAGATCCTTTAATACGAGCGCGTTTCCAAACTTGGAGTTTATCAACAAGAAGAAAGCGCTGTATCTTTGCTTTAGTTTTGTATTCAAAAAGTAATTCGGGACCATACTTCCAGACTCGATTGCTGAAGCGTCGTACGGCTTTACGGTTCAGCTGGAGATTTCGGCCCCAACTCCGCTATCCCAGGTCTGTATGATCAGGGAGCTCGGCCACAAGTAGGACTTGAGGCCTGAAGGGAGAGGTTAATCGGCCCCTAGACCATGTTTGATTAACCCCTTGCTATGATCAGGAACAAACCCCGCGACTTTCACAAGTGTCTGGGAGGCTAGCCTTTCATTCTAACACGTTGCTCCATGTGGGACAGATTTTGAAGATTTAAGATAAGGCTGCGCATGCGTTAAATCCAGCAAACTGTTGGGAAACAAAATATAGCACAACATGTGCGAGCATTTTTTCAATATTTAATATTTTATTGTAGTCGAGATACAATTTCTTAAAGTATTTTCTATTGGATGACAAAAATAGCTTTAAAAAGACGAGTATCTTTGGTGAAATAAGATCTTTTGAGAGTTGTAAGTGACGTTCTTCTTTCAAGTTCGTTTGGATCAAAATTCAGCCCATTTCTGAGTAAGTAGAAGCCAGCGAAGATAAGTAGAAAGAAGCGCAGCTCCAACGCCGGTGATGTGGGATTCACAGCCACCTGCAGAGAGATTGAACTCATCAGAAAACAAAAGTTTGTGTAACATTAGGTGAAAGGGCGAAGGTACGCAACGCAATGAAAAAGAGTATTTCTCCATTCTCTCCGCTCAAACTTAACTAAATAAATTAGTACAACCTACCTGTTAGCAATTTCGTAGTTCTTCGGCTGATATTCGTAATGTTGTTGAAATTTCCAAAGCAACCGTTAGGTTGTTGTGACCTTAACAATCTCTCTAGTCTCGCTAAGGATAGGAAGTTTGTATATCCTAACAAACCTCCACATACCACCGACTGTTCGAAGTACAGATCTGTTTGCATGTGGCTCAGTTTCTTGATTGTTTCCAGAATAAGCATTTGGTGGTACATTGAAGTACAAATCTCTTCAAAGAGTCTTTCAAATCCGCCTTGGAAGTTTGATTGCTTTAGTTTAGTGGATAGCACAGACCAACAGCCTGAAAATTAGGAGATAAGACATACATAACCCCATCTATACTTGTGAGATAGATAAAGGTTGGTTGGTTGGGATGGGGGTGAGGTGTGGTGGTTTCGACTGCTGTGAGGATTGTGTACCAAGATGCGATGTGGTGTAGTTTGTTAGTGGTGTAGTGTGTTGTGTTGTGCTGTGGTATTCATAGGACTGATTCATGGTTTTAACTAGATTCAGGTTAATCAAGAGAAAATGAGGTAAGAGAAGGAATCCCTGGTACCCCATCATATCAGCCCTTCCTTCTATTTTTAGAACAAGATCTACTTTTAGTTTGTTACGAAGTCCGCGCGGCCACTACGATCTGATCATTCATGTTCCATTCTCAAAATAAATACCAACCTAAAAATAGAACGAAGGACTGATATGGTGGGTAAAGAACCCAGTACCATGGATTCTTTCTCTTACCTCATTTTCTCTTGGGTTAATTTAAGATTAGCAGGGTGTGTAACTTTACCTCTTTGTTTTCCAAACATAAAATACAGCGCTTGATGTGTTAGCGTGTACCCTACATTATCCGGCCTGGTCATGACCTGCCAACACCGGTCGGTCGCAT
Organism: Stichodactyla helianthus; assembly: GCA_015163945.2. Lineage (NCBI taxonomy): Eukaryota > Metazoa > Cnidaria > Anthozoa > Actiniaria > Stichodactylidae > Stichodactyla > Stichodactyla helianthus. The sequence goes on along the minus strand of WUAP02146856.1, from coordinate 1,919 downwards.
TACAAGGTTCATACCCAGGTCCTTCGCTGCCAAAAAGCGCCACCATGCATGGCTGGTAAGATTGGCCGATATTTTTCGTTACTTGTCTGTCATTATCGCTCGGTGTTTCTTCGGCGTACAGACTCCTTAATGGCTCCACAAATGACCATTTTTTCTCCACTACGAATCCTAATTTTCTAAAATATTTTTCGTCAGATATTTTAAGGTTCGGTAAGGTTTTAAGGATAATTCTTGTCGCCTTGTTTCTTAGATTAGTCAAGTAGTGAGCGACATCACGGTGGGTAATCTTGAAGTGGTATTTTGTCATTGACTTTATGATGCTATCTAGGACAGCTGTCAGAGAGAATAAGACTCATTAATCAAAATAAATGCTACGAGACTTAAAGTAAGAAAGACTGTGTTTCGGGTCTTTTTTTTACGCCGTAAACTCCGGGAACGGAAGCACTTAGACTACTCTTAGGCGAGTTATTTTGAATTAGCTCAGTCCTTGCAACACAAAGAACTCCACATTGCTCTAAATTTCGCTTGTTTTTCATTCTTAATATTTATTTTTCTTCTTTTTTCTCTCTTATCGTGGTTTTTTGCACGTTTTTTCACTTTCCCTCGTTTCCATTTTTTCACTTATTTCATTTTAATTTCATCTGATGAACAGATGAACTACTCTTCTCCTTGCGTCCTTATTTTATTTTCAATTTTTATTCTCATTTTGCCATTTTGTCACATTCAAATAAACCAGGACGTAAAATAAAATAAACCTTTGTCTAAAAACATGGGGAAACACCTTTGTAGGTCTTTATATACTTGTATTTTATATGAATTCTACTCAGCGCCGTAAATCTATATATATGAGTTGTAAAATCACTTTGAATACATTAAAAGACGTTTAGCAAGTTATCTAAGTTTATAATCACTTCATTAAGACTTTTATGTTCAAGGTGAGCGCCACTTTAGTCTTTTTTCAGACCGGTCAGAGAATCTTATCCAAATTATTTAATATGGCTAATATAAAATTTTAAGCCTCAATTGAAACTCTCACCTTCAGTTATTCGTAAACCAAAGATCGCGTCCAAGTTTACTTGATCATATTCTTTCTCAACAAAATCCAGTGTTTTATCTAGGGATTGCAAGACTTTTGGTAGCAGTTCTCGAGCTGTTTTTGTTTCGTATAATTCGCTGTACGGTTTCAAGAATACCTGGTTTGAAGCACACATGAAGACAAGGACTACAAGGACAAGGGCGTTAGGATAAAGCATTTTTCCGTAAAGAAAAAGTCTGAGAAAAACCTAGAAATTTGTTTGATTGCTAACTTTCCCGTTTAAATTATTTCACTGCGGGGGAAGTTTGAGCAGTAATTTAATATTTTACTTTATTAGGAAATTCTCTAATGACGGAATCAAGCTATAGTATCTCACTATAAATCTGTAATACTTGTAAGTGGCTGGTCTCCTAAGTAAAATTTTTAAGATCATAAACATTTTTTTAGGAAGCACTTGGCATTTTTAGGATTGCAATAAAAATATTAGTTCAGGAATTAAGTGCTGTAAAATGAAAGAGATAAAATGTGCTTTTCATATGTTAATAAGCTGTTTGACAAGTTTTACTCTGATCCCACTTCATGGAATCGAAGGAGTCAAACACGTACACGGTACGGTATGCAGTGACACTGAAATGGCTTCCCATTGTTTTAATGTGAATTATCATTCAATCACAACGCGTAGTTACAGTTAAGGCTCGGACACACGATGCGACGTTCCCTACGACGTTGCTTGTGCTGCGCGCAACATAGAACTCGTATCTACAGTAGTCTGCGATGCGACGTCGCGCGCAACAGTTACAGGGTAACCTAGACTTTCGCAAAGCCCTTCATCCTCGTCTTCGTATTAGTTCGCGCGCGCTGATAAAACACAGGCAGCCCAAAA
>WUAP02146845.1:0-11392 GCA_015163945.2 Stichodactyla helianthus | reverse complement strand
TAACTCCACTGTTAAGTGTCCGTTGCACATAAGACTGCACACTGATTATTAAGTCACTAGCCCCTATCTGTGTGCCACATTTGAGCCAATTCTGTGGGGTGACGTTTATCACCTTCTGCCTGGTTCTGCCTGGTCCTTACATGGACACTCTCTTAATGTTTACTAAAAGTTGTTATTTTTTTCTTCCAGATATCTGTTGTTGAAACGGATGACGAGGAAGACCTACAAACTCATGAAGCTGAGAGTCAAGATATCGAGTTGGGAAGGCTTTACTTTGCACTTCAGTACGATCAGCAAAGGTTTGAAACAATCAATCATGCTAAAACATACACTGTTATTTTTAAGGAGTTGATGTAACTCCAAAAGTGGAGTAGAAAAAAAAGGTACAGAACGACTTCCTTTTGGAGTAATTTTAACTCCACCAATTCAACTCCTTTTAAGGAGTAAAATCTACTCCGCTTTAAGAGTAACACTACTGCAAACTGCAAACAAAGAACTTCGTAATTTGTGAACTGAAGAACGGAAACACTTGATTGACACTTTGAAATGGCGGTAATGACAGTAATTTCACAACGTTTTTGGTGTGTTCGTCAATTTTTCCGCGGATCTCCCGAACATGCGCAATACTTTTTCCTCGATATTGGTACTTAAACTTTACTTTCGAGTACAGCTAGTGACATAGCAAACGTGTCGTACCATGATCTCCAGACAACAAAATTGTTTTACTGCATTAAGAAAACACCCGCTTTTGTATTGTGATGACTGTATTTAATTTTATATAACATAATGTCAAAGTGTGTTCCCAAGTGACCATATCAAAGTATGCTCCCAAGTGACCATGACACTTCAAAACGAGTTTTTTCGGGCATAAACAAAGGTTTTTATCTCACAGGAATAAACATGGCGGCCTCGTAGGAAAGGTCTTTGCTTGTCAGTTCTGTTTAAGAGTTATCTTTATTCTTTTGCAGATCAATTCTTCGTGTTCGGTTGATAAGAGGCGAGGACATTCCAATGGAGCGCGACGTAAGTGCAACATATGTTGGTGTTCGTCTACTTCCACTCAGGCTTCAAGGCGAGCCAGTCGAGCCCTACGAAACCTCGATTAACATATCGTTTCAAGAGTGTTACGATTTCCACCTCACCCAGTCTGAGCTTGCGCAACAAACCCTGGATTTTCACATTTGTCGCTATGATAGATTCTCACGCAAGGTTGTGATAGGAGATGTGTTTCTTGCTCTGGCTGAGTTAGGAGCACAGGGCATCGATATCACTAAAGAAGTTTATTTGTGCAGAAATATCATCAGCAGTCGCGAGGTGAGTCAATATGTTGAATACAGATACAGGTAACTTATCCAATATTTAGTATAAATCAGGCTTAAAAGTGGCAAGCAATGCAAGAGATGTTCGTATGCAAGCTCCACCATTAAAAGAAAACTTGTACAACTTTCCGCTATAACTGGAATGATGACGATGATGATGATGACGATGACGATGACATGTTTCTGCTGCTGCTGCTGCTGCTGCTGCTGCTGATGGTGGTGGTGGTGCTAATTAAAGATGATTTATTGTTGATGCAAGCGACCTCGGCGGGGAAGATCTATTTTTGTCTTGGTTTAGCATTTTCTTAACTTGCACGTTCTTGCAGGCTAAACACACACGAAAAAGCAAACTGATAACGGACTCTGAAGAAGATGATGAACACAAACTAGGAACAAGAAAGGTAAAACATGAGTGAGCTGCAATTTTCTTACTGCACAGCACATGCTCGAAGGATGGATATAACACATGATGAATGTCACTGAAATAAAAACAGTACACAAAAATAGTAGCATTTCATTGCCTGGCAACGCCACGTCAATTAGGAGTAGTATTGCAGAATAAATGCAAATTCAACCATGCATGATTGCTGACAAGAAGCACAAGTTCAAGGGCATATTGACCTGGTCAGTGCGCGCTCTACGCAACGGCGCATCGCGTCTTTTCCCTTATTACAATGTCCTTATGTTGTTTTTCATAACTAGGTTGAAAGATCATCAAATGTACATGGAAACGCGAAGGCTTTGTGGAAAATTGTCCAGAGCGCAGTACACAAAGGCAGATTCCGTGGACTTTCTTACTCCATAGCAGGTCAAGACTCTCCATTTTATTGGGAATCAATGTTCTCTTCGGGCGAAGGAGAAAACGTCGAATACAGCTTAACAAATCCCGGGAAACCAGCCAGTGTTTATTATTTTACGGGCCCAGGGCCTCCAGTTGAAGCTTCGCCAAAGAAGGACGAGTCAGAAGAAGAAGAGGAGAGCGTGGAAGACATTGTCACGAAGGGCGAACGCTCTGGATCATTTCTATTTCCGTCAAAATCAGACGAAGACGACAGCAACATGCAGACTTCCGAACGCGAAGAAGAAAGAGAACCTGTAGCGTCTCCTCTACAGATATCACCTGCTCCTGAGGAATATTATAGAATCGTTCCCATTACGCCATTTGCACCTATGTCTCCATTCAAAGATTATAAACCAAGGGATCCAGCAATATCATGGCACGTGCCAGAGACATTCACCTCAGGCGGACCAGATGTAGTGCAAGCACTGGCAGACTCCTACACAGATCCCCGAATCGTTACCACAGCTAATTTGAGACAAATTAATAAAATTCGCAAATCCCCAGAGGGAATTGCTCCCAAAGCCCCCACTACTGAAACTAATCGAGGGAGAAGTGTCAAAGATCATAGGAAGACTAAGCGAAAACACGAGGAGGCCAGAAAACAGGCAAGCTACAAGAAAGGTAAGCGTAAGGTAACACCTCCGAAACACTCTAAACAAAGAGCAGCTCAAGCGGCGACTCCAGATGGCGAACCTAAAACGAAAGAAAAACGAACTCAAACAGAATCAAAGAGAAAAACTAAACAAGTATCTAGAAGGGCAAAGCTTGTAAGAACACTGTCTTCCTCTAGTGAAGAAGATTCGAATAATACTCGTGTCAGAACTCAACATCTTCGAAAAACTCCAGAAGATGCGGCTTCAAAATCGCCTGAGTACGCTACAGAGGCCACCGTATCTGAAGCGCGCGATGTCGAAGGGTCTTTTCTTCCTCTTCTTAAAGATCGCGCGCAATCTGAACCAAGTATTTCATGGAGGCGAGTAACAGAACCGTATAGGACCAGACGAGAGCCACGTACATCTGTTTCAATGTCTGATGTTAAAGACTCACACATAGATAGCAGTGATGTGTCTTCGGACTTTGATCAATATTGAAAAAATACATATCTGATGCAAAAGTATTCTATCATAAGGTTATAATATTATTTTCAATGCAAAAGCAAAATACAAAATTATGTTTATTTGATGTTTATGTTTATATGGAAAGAAAATAGAAAATAGGCGCGCGAAGAATACGCAAATATGGTCAATAAATGATAAATAAAATTAATAAGACTTGCAACCTGGTTTGTATTGTGATGTCTTATAGGTTGCTAGGGAGCTCTAGGGCAAAGTCGACCAACTTTGAGGGGCACTTTATTTAAATACAATAGCTTGTTCCATCTCTAAACATGGAATTGTCCCATGAGAAATAAAAAAACTAGTGTCCGTGCAAAAATGCCCCTCAAATTTGATGCAAATGAAACAAAACGAAGTGCATTGTGGGTCGTAAGAAAGCATTGAATAGGAAACTTGTTCTTGTTCGAGAAAAACTCTTTGTAAGAATAAATTTTTGCAAATCTCACGCTCATTGGCTAACGATATTTTGTGGAATTGCGTATTGAAAGCGAGCAAGCAATTCAACGTGAAATTCCTCGTCAGCCATTATATCCAGATCCCGCAGCACCGTCTATGCATAACGGTGTCCATACAGGTTACTTGATTCGTGAGTGCACCTGTGGGTAAGAGTCACAGAAATCACTCAGACTAGTCAAGACTAGCTAGTAAATCAAGAGCTGATAGTCCTTTCCCAAGATATGGTTGAATGAGTCCTGTACTTGCCAAAGCCTCGATTTCATTACCGTAGCAGTTTCTTCTTGGTGTTATTATGTAAATCATATATTGTTTAATCAGCGGCAACTTTTCTTTGCTTTATTGTTCAATCATCCCGAAGCAAGAGAAAATGAGAGGTAAGAGAAGGAATCTCTGGTACCCCATCATAACAGCCCTTTGTTCTATTTTTAGAACAAGAACTACTTGTGTGACTGGCTGTGGGACCTCGCCTCATACGATCTGACCAATCATGTTCCATTCTCAAAGTAAATACCAACCTAAAAATAGAACGAAGGGCTGATATGATGAGTAAAGAACCCAATACCAGGGATTCCTTCTCTCACCTCATTTTCTCTTGCCCGAAGTCGACCATTGTGTCAGATTAGTACATAGGTCAGTACCGTGATAGTACATACTGAAATCAAGGCTTTGGCTAGTACTCAGACTGACTTTACTATATCTTGGGAAAGGACTATTCAGATACGCTGAGCCGGATCGTTATGAGATAGATCCAGACATCAAAAAGGGAGAGGAAGCATAGCACTTGTCTGATTTAAAATGACAAACTTCCACTTCTCGTAAATCACGTGTCCATTCCCTCAAAGCATCACAAAAAGGAACATGTTAGTTTGGACCAATCATTGATTCGTAACTTAAGAAACAATATTTCATTTCAGGGCCGTAGCTAATTTTCCATCTTGCAAATATACTTTTGGAATGGAAAACGTCCACTGTAACCTAGCTGGGCCCCCGCCCTCAAGAAAAATAAATAAAAGAATTTGTATTGTTACGGTCCTGCACTGAGATTGACGGGCTTGTTCGTGGTAATCCTAATGTATTAGGGGATTCTCCCGGTTCAACAGTCTGGTCTCGGAGGCATATATTAGTAACATTACTCATGACTGTAAACTGCGTGGCAGCAATATGTGCGCCGTAATAGCAGTCTGTAAAAGTCCTCCAAAAAAAGTATCATGTAAAACTGACACGTATTGCTGTCAGTTCCTGCGTTCCCTCACGATGAGGGGAGACCATTATTATTATTAGTAGTAGTAGTAGTAGTAGTAGTAGTAGTAAATCCTTAATAATAATGAAATGAGAGTAATTTCCCGAAGACAGTTAAATGTATCCAAAAAGAAGAAGGAGAAAGAGAAAAGAAAAAAGGAAAGAGATGATCTAAAATTACCATGGCAACAGCCGCTGCTCTTGTGGTTCAATTAGTCGAAGCAGGTAAAAAGTGTTTCAGTTAAAGATATCTTATATCAAGACACCTGTCTCTTGATCGATTTCATGAACACGCTCGTTTGACATTTTACCCATTGCCTCCTCTACATTTAAAGACTTGAAGAAATTTCCTGCCGGTGGGATTTTATATGGGAAAGCAAGGTATTTAATTTAAATCAACACATCCAAGAAATCTCCATAACCAATGGACAAACAAAGATCACAACAGTACATCGATCTCATAAAGGATATTGGAACTTAGTTTATAGTTTGTAACGTTCGTGGAATCGCTGGGTTATGGGTTAACGATGAATGTATCAATTGTTATTCGTATGTTACGGTTGATATTTATCATCTGTTTGATAATGTTCTTCTTTACGACACGATGGATATGGCAAACAATAAACAATAAACACACCACAGGTGGTCTACATCGACAAGAAGGTGAGAGAAAAATGCTCTAAGCTGGGCTTGTCGAGTGTCTTACATTCAAAACGCACTAAAATGTCTTTGGTATGCTCTGTCAGTTATTCATTATTCGAACAATAGAATAGAATTTGGGAATACCACCGTTCTCGAGTACGCAGTCGTTGGTATTAAGCCACCTTCATCAAATACACGTGGTATTTTTTATATTATTCGAGAACTATAAAGGTGGCGTTTCCTCAAACACAACTAAAAAATACCTCATTTCTGATCAAACAACGTTCCGGATGCGTGCAATTGGATTGATTGCACTGATTAATATAAAATTCACAGCCAATCAGCCAATCACAATCTAGTTTTTTTGTAGATGCGTTATTAATCAAGATGTAACGACTATTTTCGACGGATCATACTATTACACCTTTAACTTCTGCCGTTATTGATTTTGCAAAAAAGCACAATAGGCGCAGCTACCATTGACTGCCTTGCAAATGAGAATTATAGACTAGTTTGCAATAACCTTGGCAAGCTCTCATTTTTAAAATTGATTTTGCTTATGCACTCAAGATTTTCCCCGTCGACTGTACTGGAAGCAGTCCCCTGGGTCAGCGGGGGCTTTCGCCGGGTCTTTCTTTTTCTTTTACAATTCCGGCGATATTAATGAAATATGAGACTTAGCAATGAACTTTTTTAGAAGAGAAACTCTTAACAATAGGAAACACCTGGTCAGAAGCGATGCTTGGCGCCATTTTGTTGGAACAAACGCTAGAAAATCCAGGGTAAAAAATGATTCCCAACTGTGCTAGCCCGCTCATCAAAAACTCGGATAGATTTTGGGGACGAAATTACTCGCGCAGATTCTCTGGCAATCTTTCGTAAGTAACCCTTCTTATAGTTTCTAATTTCTGAGCCGAGTACGCCAAGAAACTCTGGACAAATCAAAGCCAAACCGATTAAGCTTTTTGGGTTTCCGGTTTAATTGTTTCGGAGGGGTTTTCATTCAACAAGCATAAAACAGCTAATGACAATTGCACAATTGCACAAACCTTCGTTTATTAGCGAAGACCAAAAAGAATGCGGGCGTCTGGGAACGTGAATGGACCGTTATTAAATCGTTAGGGGAATAGCTTAATATTGTATTTTAGGAATCCACAGGACTAGATCACGCTCTTTGGTGGAAAAAGATCTAAAATCAGGTAGTAGACCGCTGACCAGAATGAAGGAAGACAGTTTCCTTCATCTCATCATTCAGTTTCCTTTGATATCAAATGGTTCTGATAGTTTACATCCAAGACAGATGGAATTTGTTCAGACGTTACAGAGAAATCTGGACCATCCTATGGTAAGTACTGGGCATAGCCTGTCACTTACATGAGGTTTGTATCCGAAAAACGTGCCCTGTTAGCCACCTGCAGTACCCTGGAACCCGACTTTGGGGGGAGGGGGCGGGGGGGCACTTATGCCACACGGACCGAGTTGTTCATGAATATCACAAGAGATGATATTAGATAAACATTTTTGGCGCAATTTTTAATTAACTTACTGGAATAAATGATCGTTTAAAATCAAGTGTGTGGTGCTAAAATAGACATATAACATATGTTCGAAAAAATGTGGGTTTGTTTTTTTCTTTTTCAGCCTCACATTTGGAATGATTTTGAGTTTTCAGTGCCAAGCGGGAATAGACAATCATTTTTTCTTTTCTTTGCCTTTTTAGGTCAGACAAGTTCACATCCTATGCGAAAATGACCACGTCATTAAATTCATCGAAAATTATTTTATATCAAATACAAATAAACTGGTATTAAGAAATATAGGTAGGCGCATGCGTTATAGCGATGCATTTGCTTACGCCTCGGATACCTTGCTTTTTGACACGTGTGCCATCATGAACGCTGACTGCTACATTGGCAATGGATTTGAATACCTCGATACAAAGATCTTACGACAAGGTACTATATATGCATTAACAAGACATGAAGACAGCAAACACATCACGAATTGTGGGGTCCAGGATTTCTGTGGTGACAAATCCAAGTATATTGGCTCCCACGATGCTTTTGTCGTGAACTTAGTGCATCCAGTATCTAGTGAAGTACTACGAAGACTAGAGTACATGCCAAATATTGTAGGCGTAGAAAATGTGGTGATTTTCGTATTGAAGAAATATGGACATTTCCGAGTCAAAAATCCTTGTCGTATTTTACATATAATTCACAATCATTGTAGCAGAAAAAGAAAAGATAGGCGCACACATGGACAAAGACTAGAAAAATATCTCAAGGTACCCAAGGGTGTGGCACCATTTTCGGGTCTTTAATCTTGTGAAACCTGATGTGCTATCATAATGGTAACATTCAGTAAAACCCGCCTTGTTTTTATGACTCATTCACATCAAGATTGGCTTTACTTTCGGTATATTACAGTAAATGTATGTGGCTGAATAATAAACCTCTTTTTCCCTAGTCTAAATGTTCATAAGATCTAAAACAAATTTCTTTTTTTTCCCACACATCTTTTTGTTGTGGTCTATTCTTTGCCTGTTGGCCGCGGGGTTTTAGCGCCGTAGGAGCCGATTTAGTCAAAATAACGGGGATAGTAAAGAAAAATGGAAAAAAAAGTTAACTTGGTTTAGTTTCACTCAGTAATCAGTTATTGTACCTTTCCACATCGAACATTTCAAGAATACAAGTTTTTAAAACAACAAACGAGCATTAAAAAAGTTGTTTCATAGTAAGGGAACTTTCAATTCTTTCGTAGCCATTGGTGGAGAGGAGGCCCAGGATAAGTCGGTAAAATCACACCACCTATCCTCCCTCTACGGTAATGCCTAATATTTTTAGGCAAGTTATTGATGAAAATTGTTCCCTTGATCCCCGCAAAAACAAACAAATAAAAATTGATAACTTCCTATCCAGTTTTGCGAACAACCGTTAGGCCCGCTAATTTTTCCTAACCCCTGCCCCCAAATGTCTTAAACTATTCATTCATGTCTTGCCCTGCACAGTCGTGTTACGAACTCAAACTAAAAGAATTATAGAAGAGGATTAACAGGTCCACGCTAATATTGATTTATGTCTTTTCCTGTAAAGAGGCGAACCAGGACTGGGCCAACTGTGGGATGAAAATGTGACAAGAAATAAGTAAAGGAAGAGAAAATCAAGAGCAAAATTATAGTTTTTCTCAACTTATGGGTAACTATTCCACGGTACTTCCATTTCGTGCTTTCAAGTTTTGCTCTAATGGTAATATATTTAGAGTTGCATAACGTTTATACTCATCATCATTGATACATCATCATCATTCAACATCTATCTTAGCGCGAGAAATCGCTTAAATTTGGATCTTTTCGGACTTGGACAAGAAAAAAAACTATGCGCCAAATTTTCTCGACTAGGATTTTTCGTTTCTCCTTACCTCTCTCTGACAGTTGAAGAGTATGACGTTACCATGTCACGCCATCGTGCCACTAGTGGGTATTTATCACGCAAAACGGGTACGCCATTTAGTGCTCGTAGCACATCAAGGTCAAGTTTACTGGGATAAATTGATCTGAGAATTAAAAATCAACAAGTATTAATCATAAAATAGAGTAGAATGAGACGATATTTCAACAAACCAAGTCATGTTTCCTGTTCACATCAGTAAAGAAACAACAGTTTCAAGTGTGTGACAGGGACGGGGGGAGGGGGCTCTAATATGTAAGAGGGAAAAAGAGACTCCTAAAAGTTACCAGTTTCTCGTACTGGTCGTTATGGCAACAAATGATTTACAGTCTTAAAAGGTAGGAAACAACTCTAAAATAATAGATTTATTAAGTGCCTAAAATCTAATACTACTAGAACAAAATCACTTGAACAAATTTAAAAAACCTATCGAGCTTTAATTTACTGCCACTGCACTAAAAGGTACCATATACCTCTAAATGGAGATTCTTCTAGATTTACAACACCCATTGCACGGTATCAAACCCACAATGTACGCGTCGAGCACCCCTTGTATGGGGTAGTCCCTGCGTGTGTTCGATCAGACAAGGCTATTTCCCGAGAATCAGAACGACATAATCCCCATTGGAAGCTAAACAAAACCCTGCATCATTAAGGCCCAGTTCAGACGTCGAACTTTGGCCATGCTGAATTCAATGTAAATGAAGTGATAATGAGTAGAAACAAAAGATTTGACTGATTTGTATTAGATTCGACGCGGCAGAAGTTCGACGTTTTAACTAAGAAACCTAACCAAGCACATAATAATTGTCATTCCGGCTCCTGCGTAATACCCTTTACCTTCGATCAAGGTACCTTCCATTAGGAAGAGGACACAGTGCTCAATAACAACTTTTTATAATTTGACAGTTATTTTTGTAATTTTAGCACTCACCCATCAATAAAGAGCATCATTTCCTTGGTGTCGTGTTTTGGTTTGTACTTGTGGTTTGGTGTAGTTGTGCATCCTGCCTCCATCTGATTATCCTGAGTCGCATCTGACGTTGATGATTCTTGTTCATTAACGGAAGGCCTGTTTTTCTTTGCGCTGTCAAACACAGGACTAGACTGCGATTCTTTCAAATCAAGTCCTTTGCTTATACTCGTCAACGAAGAGGTTTTTAGATCAATAGAAGTTTCCTTGTCGGTAGTATATTCGTTTTTGTTTTCATTAACCGAGTCTACACGCAGTTTTTGAAGTTGCTCAGCCAGTTTATCTTCAGCCGTTTCTGAAGTTGAGGTACAACTTTCTTTAATACTTGTAGTATTTCCTAGAAGCTTTAGGTCAAGTTTTGGCAAGTCGATTAAATTGTCTAATTTTTCTTTAGATAACATTTCAGAGCCATGCTCACCGCTCTTTATAAAGCAGTTTTGTATTCTCATATCGACGAGATTCATTTCCTTTTCTGTCCTACGATCTTCCGTATTATCCGATTCATTTAAGTCATCAAAAAGATTTTTCTTACACAAGAAAAGGTTTAATCCCTTGTGGTCACTTCCAGGGGATTTCATCGATGGTGTTGTATTTGGTGTCTCAGACAAACAACCAATTTCAAGTATGTCCTTAGTTCCACTTTTGTTTGCCTTGCCTTGTGGACTGATAGAAAGTTTCTCAAAGTCAAGAGTGAGAGCTCTTGCCTTCAGAAGTCCTTCGGACCCATCACAAATTTCAGTTTGTGACGGTAATGGGGACTTTGTATTCAAACTGCTAATCTGTTTTGTGCAATCAATTGATGAATGATCTCTGTGTTGGAAAGTCGGAGATATCTTATCCATGATGTTCATAGTGCTATTCCTATCTCCATAAAGTGGGCTGCTGTCTTCTGTGTCACTAATAAAAACATCACTGACATCACTTCTACCACTAGCCGGTGTAGAGAAGGGGTCTTGTGTTGCTATATTGTTGGGTGTTGCAGAAAAATTCTCAGATGTGATCTTTTCTTGTTGGGCTGAAAAATAGTTTTCGAGAATTTCCAGGCCTGAAGGTTTGGCAAAATCAGCATAGCATCCAAGGAAGTCCCAGTATTCTGTCCAAGGGATATCCCGTGAATGAGCCAGGCTCCTGAAAAATGACAAAAAGTTATTAGCCTTTTTATTTAAGGTATCAGTATACACCTAGCAACCATTATGCATTCAACTCCATATACATGTAGTGTGCAAACTCCAATGAAGGGATTGGACTTGATATTCTTAAAAATATAATATATATAATATAATATAATGGGGTACTTATATAGCGCATTTCACAACTGTCTCAATGCGCTTTACAATCATTAGTCAGTGGAGGACTTT
>WUAP02146834.1:0-11396 GCA_015163945.2 Stichodactyla helianthus | reverse complement strand
TTTGAATTTGAAAAGAGATTTCGAAAAGAATTCTGGTAGTTTAGGTATGAAACGTCATAAGGGTTTAGGTCTATTTCTTTCCAGGATTAAGATTTTTCCAAGATAAGTTTTCTCATCGACCTCCGTCAGGATAATTTCGATCTGCTTTTCTCCGGCCACAAGGATCAAGTAGAACACCAAGAAATGCTTTTTATATAACTTTATTTACGCAACTGTCCAACTAAATGTAACTTATCCAACGTTTCTAAAATCTATACAACAAGCTCAATGCAGTAAAATCGAACAAGAAAACGATAATTTTGGTTTCAGTATTTAAACGAATATAAATCAATGCCAAATAATTTTCCATTTTTGTATCAATTTTTCCCATTTCAAATCTACAAAGTGCTTTGATTTAATGATGTTACTGCGAAAATCGTTGTATCGCGACCCGTAGTAGCGTAAAGTTGGTTGGAGTTTTGTGCTTTTCTGATCCGTCAATCATTTTTGGACGCGGGAGTTATGCGAATCCGTTAAAATCATTGGTTGATTTGAATAACCTCCGCCCCAAATGATGATTGATGGATCAGAAAAGCACAAAACTCCAACCGAATTTACGACAATGCGGGTCGCAATGCAACGACTTTCACAGTAATTACAACTTAATGTATCTTTCTACGGCTACCGGTAAGAAACAACTAAAATACAGGAGAAAGGCACATGGTTGGAAATTAGAAATGGGAAACAAAATGGAAACGTTCACGTAAAATTTCAACTAATACTTCAGCAATGATAAATAAAATAACAGATACTAAACTGTGTCTGGAATGGCCCCTTGAGAATGATCAAAAATCTGCATTCTATGGCGTGGTAGTTTTATATTTGCAGAAAACTGAGAAACCTGGGCTCATTTGAAACACAACGGCAACTAGAATTTTCAGGTAAACGTCTATTAGTTAATATAGCAAATTAGCAAAGTTTTCTAATTTCTAATTTACAAGGTTTCTGTGTTTGTAAGGGGGGAGGGGTGGAAGAAACTGTTCATTCATAGTTCTAAAACCCATTTAGTATCTGTGGTCTTTGATGGTGATGGTTGATAGATGAACTTTCTAACGTATGTAGGTGTGTGGTTTTGAGTTCATATCTATCGTCCATAGGGGTGGAATCCCCTTGCAGCTCCTCCTCCTCTCCCAAAGGACTCTCCACCGGTAGCTCCTCCACCATACCCACCTGGTCCTCCAGCTGCACCGTATGAATCCCCAGAGGGGTACCCTGAGTAGCCACTGTCACCACCAAAGGACCCTCTAGCGGGTCCATACTGCGAATCTTGTTGTTGGTAATTTCCGAGCCCTGCAACAGACCAAGTCATAACAATGTTTGTTAGATTGTCTTCTTCTCTACAATCTTGGAAAATATCACGGGAATGAAAGATACCACTAAGCAAGTGGAGAAAGTCTGGTAGCCTATCATTATCAGGCCTGTAAATTCTATTACATCTCTACTGAAGGGCAACCGCATTGGAGAAAAAAAATAATTGTGCAATAGAGGTTTTGCACGGAGCCATGTTGCATGGCAGAAACAACATCATTTTACACGAGAAAGAATTCCATCCCTTAGGGGAAAGAGATTCTGTTGTTCTGCCATGCAACATGGCTGACATCACGTGGTCGTGCAAAACCTCTATAACTGCAATAAACGCTGTCGACAGACACAGTTCTTACCATAAGCACTGTAAGCAGAATAATCACCCCCGCCAGCTGCGTCTGCATGGGAGGGTACCCCAGCACCAGGTCCTGAAAGAGAAGAAGACGTGGGAGGCATTCCTTGGCCATAATCTGCAGATCCTGTGGGGGGTGCTCCTGGGGTTTGGTAACTACCACCATACCCTACAACCATGATCACGAAGCAGCGTCAAAAAATTGAAACAGTCATGAAGATTTCACGTCTGGGTAACTAACTGTACACGTATGACATTTAATTTGTCTTCTGACTTGATACTCCATATATGCCATTGTGTCCTAACTTTTTTCATAATAAATTAACATTTAAGGACAAAATATTTTCAAAGAGAACTTTTAAGATAGACTGTGACGATGATGATTACATCTCATGGGCTGATTTTGTTAGGCCTAAAAAGCTTGAGTATTTATATAAAATCAGCCTATCAGATGTGATCATTCTAACTGGCAGACAATTGTAGCAGTTGCCCTTGGAAACACTACAGCTAGGAGCTCAACATTCAAATGCTGTGTCAAGACTTTCATAGAAATTTGACAAACCGCATACAGTTTTCCATTGTCTGTACTCATTTTGATAGAGCAAGTTATGAATGATCGTGAAAAGCTTGCGGCATGAAAACGGTTGTGACACCATCAAGAACATTAAGGTACATCAAAATTCTAGAAAACATCACAACTGCAGCACGGCATGTTTACAACACTTCATTTGATTTCCAGATCCTTACCTGGTGTTGCTCCATATGACGGTGCAGCAGGTTCTCTACCAGCACCAACTCCATAACCAGCCATCTGAGGACCAGCTCCATATCCACCAGGAGTATAGCCTGCTCCACTGACAGGAGCCCCACCCATTGCCATACCACCGGCACCATACCCTTGAGGAGTCTGAGGACCTGAAATCAAACATTATCACAAATCTGCATGTATTTCCTCAAGACTAATTTAATACACACTTATAATTACAGGGGTGGAAGAAACGGGGGGCTGGGGGGGCACTGGACTCCTCACAAAAAACTGTTGTGTATTTGCATTCTTTTTGTCTGGCCTCAGCTCCTTCAATTAGTACTCAGATGAGAGATAAGATCAAAGAATCCTCTGATTAACACTTGGATGATTGCTTAGTCAAAAAAAAAATGCATTATAGCTCTTCTGATGTGCCCCTCCAATAATTTTCAGCTTCTGCTGTCCCTGAATTAACATAGATCCAGAGAGCCTGAATGGGTTACAAACTAATAGCTGAATGAGCTATTTGACCTGTTCCCCCTTGAGCAAAATTGTTTTAGTATAAACTATAGTTGGACAGTGATAGAGAATAAACAAAACCTCAAAAGTTTGGTGAAAACCTCGGCAAAATATACAATATTGCAATTATATAATGGTGACTTGGCAAAAGAGTGCTGTAAGCTCTCTGGCAATAATCAATCAAAAGTCAATTATTGTGTCTATTATACACACACTAAGAATATTACTTATAGGATTTTTATGACACTTGAACTCAATTTTCATCATTCAAGCAGTGCCCAGAACATAATTGATTTGGATTTCTGTTGTCCAGAGCTGATTTCCCAAATACCCAAGTTCACATCCATTAAGCTAATTCTAAATTTTTAATATACATGTAGCAAGCTCAACAGCACTGGGTGCTCACTTTTTCATAACATGAACATAGTAAAATTCTTGATACAATGATCAAATGATCAAGACTTACCACCATAAGGAAAGCCAGCACCAGCACCTACAGCACCATATGCTCCATACCCAGCACTAGCATTGTAGCCACCACGCCCTACACCAGGCATTCCTCCAGCTTGTTGGGGATATCCTGAAGAAATGGTATAATTATAATGATTATATCCACATCCACCGGATATGAGCAATCACATGCTCTGATTGGTTCCTCTACTACTATGATATCAGCTCGTATTGCGTGAGTAGAGAAGCAAACAAAATGGTGGAGCGTTTTGCCAACATTATTTCCTTTTTTAAACTTGAAAATAATCAAACTTTTATATTTCTCACAATCCAGTGGATGTGGATATAATAAAACAATTATTCCACCCAATCTTGTCATACATGGCTCGTAGCCAACTCGGTGCTGCGAGCCTTGTCGTCTATGAGCTCATGTACAATTCAATTTCTTGGAATAATTGTTAAATATTAAAGAGCCAATTAGATTACCCCATTTTTGTAAAATAAATAGTTGACTCTTACTAAAAAAAGTAAATGCAAATTTTGAGAAATTTTGCTTTCAACTGAAACCTTTATCAGTCATAATTAAGAGGCTTGATTTACAGTCACCCAAAAGCTTGTATACATTGGGCACATGTATACTCTTGATGATGGAATAATCAAAAGCTACACTTAAAGGAAAAGGTGATCATCCAAACATTGACAACTGTTAATTCTAGACATACTGTCCAAGTCACACTAGTGTTCCATCTTAGATTCAAGCTGAGTTATAAGGGAGTTGTGTTCATTACTGAAGATGGCTCATTGGTGTTTTTTTTCCTTCCTTGTACCTAGGCTCAGTTAGTTTGCCTGATGTATCTTATTTTCATCTAGGGCAGCTTGCCAAATATAAAGGACCTTACACGGCTGCATAGAGTTACAAGTGTTGAAAAATCTCTCATGAATGGGCACACTGTATTTAGATTAAAGGTTCAAGATGAGGAAAGTTCTTAATCTATTATTCTAAAGATGTAATGAATAAGTTTGAAGAGGAAAAAGATGTGCGCCCTGGTAGTAAGGGAAAAGTGTCTTGAGAGAAGATGACAATGATCAAGGCCATAAAAAGCAATCACTTGGCATCAAGTTACCTGGCTGCATTCCATACTGTTGGGGGTACTGTCCACGTCCCATGGCTCCCTGCATCCCATGTACAGGAGTGGCCAGTGGGTTGCCTTGCCCTCCAAGACCTGCCTTCTGTTGACCCACTCTATGCTCAGCCCTTTTGACTTCGACCTGTACAACAAGCAATAACAACAATAAAAGGTAAGTATATCGCTCTAAAAAACAAGCATCAAAAAACCAATTATAAAAGCAGTTTACGACACATTACGTTAAATAACTACAACTAACAAATACGAATCCCCAGCTAATGTAATTGGTGTAATTTAGAATAATTTTTAGAATAGCATCTTGCATTTCCAGGCCCTTAATATAAGGGTTATGAAAAAGCAATAACACAATTAAAGTATTAAGCTAAATACTCTAATTTGTAGTTGAATCAGTAAGTTAATTAAGCCTAAATTAAGCTAAAAATATCTAGTTTTCCAGTGTAAGAACTTTTTCTCATTATAAATTAAAATAGGCTAATTCTATTTCATGGAGCTAATTTTGGATGGAATTAAAATGGAATTATTGTTCCCCTTTTGTTCTAGGACACTCGTCACAAGGCAAAAACAAACAAACAATACTGAAGGCCACCAAGCTCAGCATAAACAAAGACAGAAACTCCAAGCTCTTCTTGTTCTGAAATTTGATAGTTTGTGAATGGAAGAGAACAAAAAAAATGTGATAAAACAGCATGTTGCCAATCTCTTTTCTGCTTGAAATTCCTTATCTAGAAAAACTCTGGCTAAGAGAATGTGTGCCTTCTAAATGATGATAAATTAAGATTTCTATTGGTTTTATCTTTGACCCAGAGTTTTTCCTTACAGAGCAAACCACAGATTCACATGACATAACAATAACAAAGACAATACCAACAAATTATTGCAGTTCTATACTGAAAAATGGTTTTGAACCAGCATTTTTTTAAAAATTGTTTTAATCAAAACAGCATTACAAAACTATTTTCACTGATAGTTTTATGAAATTATGACATCATATTATAGCCAGCCAGTTCAATGACCATTGACGTTTGCAGTATAGATCCACATTATACAATGATTATTATAGAGCTCTAACTACACCATTTTTCCATTGATCTGGTGATAGTGCATATCAACTGCCTTGTTAACTGCTTCCTTTGAATCAAATGTTACAAACCCAAAGCCTACCATAATATAATAGAATAGTAAATACGTTAATTACAGGGCGTCCCTCGCAGGTAGAACACACATTTTATGATCCAAGTAGAAACCCAGATGATTGTCAGATGTACATTATTATACAATATGTATTTTTGACACTGCAGTGGCAGTGGTGATAGTAATTATCCAGGAAAAGAATAAGAACGACATATAGTGGTTGACATTAGAAACACAGCAGAAATACAATGAAAACACATTAGATATATATGTGGAAAATAACAGATGCTAATAATAGAGCACACTAAACAGCAGCACATTCAAAGCTAACAGAATATCCAAGTGCATCTTGACAGCATACAATTTCTACACATTGTCATTTTCTAAAGCATACAGTAAATATCAAGTCAACAGTTAAACAAGGAAATGACAGATACGTCAGCAGTTTAAAGGCACATACACACACAACAGAGGTCCCATAAATGCTTGAACAGTTGAGCCAAATGCTACTCTTCCCACAACAACACAAAAACAAAACCTTAATCAACGGCAAGAACTCAACAATCTGTGACAACAACCACAACGCCTTGCAACTTGAAACAAAAAGAAACCTTCTGAATGCAACAAAGGATACTAAAAAGTCTCAATTTAATAGCCAAGATTGGAAAGATAAAAGCTCTATTTTAATACTAGAGCACAAAGTAACTACAGGATAAGAGTAGCTTCTATCTCATGTTAAATATAGTTTGGGTAAAGTAATGCATAGCAGAAATAAACAGCTAGCCAGCAAGGAAGTGTTATATTCATTAGTCTCCCAAGTGTAAAATTTAATTTTAACAGTTGCCTAAGAGATTAAAGTAAAATAAAGGTAATGAAAAATTCTAACTAATGATATTTTTAAAATTAGAGTACAATTATTTGTTAAGATGTACTAGTTTTGGCTTCTTTGAGAATTGTAAAAGATCACATTAACAAAAAAGGGAAATTTAGAGAAATGACTTTGGTAGGCTTCTAAGAATTAGTCATTAAAGCACGTCTAGAATACCACACAGAAAGCACATGAATGAACACAAAACACACAGATATACATTAACATTTCAGCTGTTTACAATACAAGTAGGGATTATTGTAGGATAAGATTAAGGATTTAATAGATGTACAGGGCTGTATCTAAAATAATAAATAAAACCATACTGAGTTAGCATTAAGTATAAAATAATAAGTATAGGTAATTGCATGGATTGAGTAAAATAAAGGATTAGTTTCAAGTACATGTCTTCAAATTTCATAACTGCCAGTCTCAAAATGAGAAGGACTTCTAGAAATTCCAAAAAACATGTGTAATTAATTTTTGATTTTACGAGGGTCCATACAATCTTAATCACACAGAAGGGAACAATTTCTGATCAAGAACAGACAGTTCAGACCATGCATAAGTGAGTTAGCAACTGGACTTAATAAAGGGGAAAATCTCCATCGTATAATCCAATGAGAGATCAGAAATTGTGCCTTGTATAATATGATAAATCAGTTAATAACATGAAGTTGCAATAACTCAATGCTAGAATACTTTTGAACATGCTCAAAATGAATGATAATCTTGAGATACCCAGAATATTTAAACCAATGAAATACAATAAGTTTTTATGCTATAACAGCAACATGTATAAGGTTTATTATCTGTTTGTAAGACAGTACCCTCTTTAATAATAAGATATCGCAACTCAACAAAATCAAATAATAAAAATCTTTACAGTACATTAAGTCTGGAGACAAACTTTTTAGTGTATGGTTATAGCATTCCTACTACTGTAATGCTATCATGAAAATTTCAGAATTCCAAAATAACTGATAACTTCTTCAAGTTGACTAAATTCAGCTAACTGAGCTAAAGAAGAATCTGGAAGCACAGAAAGGGAGGGGCTAGGACTATACTGTCCCCTTACTAAATCTAAGTTGATTAGAACACTTTCAAAGGTGTTCCTCAATCTCTGTCAAAATTTAGCCTCCCAACTGTCAAAGGTACTCTGCTTTCCCTCAGAATATTTTGAAGGCATCACAAAGACAGGAATGGTTGTTCTTTAACCCTCATGTCCATTACAGCTGGAACTCTTCATGTCACCAGGATCTTTATACTAATAATGGGTACTTCCATAATGATCTATTTTCAATTAAGGACCAGGCCTGACTATTAAATAATGGGTGCTTCAATATGGCGGAAAAGAATGTTTCAATAGAGTTATTTTCAAGTGCTCTTTTCCCTAGTGACCTACTGCATTTAAATGTAATGAAATAATTGATATCTACCATGTACAGTACTAAGGGTTCCAGCCAAGAATAAGTATGACTGCACAGGACTGAGCTTTGATTGTAGCATCAGGAGTTGATAAAGTCAAATTTGCTAATGAATTGTTTTTATATAAAACAGAAACTCCCTAGCACAAATCAGCAAGACCTTTGCAGCCTTGAATAATACAAAAAAATATGGATTTGAATATGTAGTTACATCTGTAAATGTAGATATGAGCTCACCTCTAGGTTTTTGGGTCTGATTGTCTACCATAAGTGTCACATTTTTAACCTGTGAATAAATGATAAACCAAAGTATAATTATCCTTATGTTGAAGATTAGGGTTCCCAGTCATTTTGAAAAACTAAATTCCCTGACTATTCCCTGACTTTTTCCTGACTAAATAACAATTTCACTGACCATTGTGCACAAGAAAAGCATAAACAATTTATATGATGTTTTTTCAAGATGTCAATGGTTTATAATGCTTTTTCTATACAAGCATGATTTTTTTTCAAGTCATTTCATGTTTTGATACCTTTATCCTTTAAAATGCAACTATATTAACCATATGACAGCAATTATGGGATAGCTGTGACAAAAATTCACTGACTTTTCCCTGACTTTAGGTGAAAATCTGAATTTCCCCGACTAAAATAAAAAAAAACTGACTTTTCCCTGACTGTGTTTTTCCCTGACTTTTCCCTGATCCCTGGGAACCCTGAAGATGATGATGGGGATTCAAAAGATACAGTTCCCCAAATAAAGACCCTAGAATTCAGACCTTTTTATTCCCTTATTTTTTCAGCTTGACGAAATGTCTTCCATTCCAGACAAAGTTGTCATTCCTCTGGCTATTATTTTTGTTTAAACTTAACTTCTAAGAAGGTAAATAACTGAGATGCACCACAAAGAATCCTATGAATTCTCAAGAGAATGACACATGATCTGAAATGGAAAACATCACCTACTATACAAACTGAATTGGTCCATTGCATAAAATAGTCCTGTGAAAGCAAATTTCAATATCGCTGGTTGTCATTTTATAGATTGCCTTTGTTATGTTCAGCATTGATACTGTTATGTTCGGCATTGATACTGTTATGTTCGGCATTGATACCAGTTATACAAAATGTAGCTCTACTCTAGTATAACTTACCACAGCAAACCCACTGAAGTACTGCTGTATATCTTCCTCTTTAGTACCGATTGCAATACCACCAATGAAAACCTTGAAGTCATTACTATTTGCTTTTTGCTACAACATACAATCAAAATGCACAATTAGGAATGATCAACAAGGATATGTATCAAAATCAGTATTTCACTTTCAAAATGGCACCTACATAGAGCCACATTTATATTGCTACTTTGCAATAACAGTTTTGACATACAATAAAATCAGTAGAAATTATAAAAGCATGTTGAAACACTGCTAAAAATATACTTTAGTTATACTTTGAAACTTCAGTATATGTAGTTAAGTATATGTTTCATATGGTGTTTAACATTCACTGATGATGTACATTTGTTATCTTTGACCCAACTAGTCTGTTTCTATTTGATGTAATCAGTGGTTAAGATGCCATCATTTTTTAATAAAAAATGAACAGAACAAAGATTCAGTGGCTGTTTAGCTGAAGTGGTTCCATGATGTTTTCTTTGGTAATTTTGCTCTTCTTGAAGGTTACTAAAGAGAGCAATAATTTCTTTGTCTTTTCTTAATTCAAATCTTTTGGAAATATTGTGCTTCAAGTTACAGTAAATTAACCTTCCAATAAGGCTTTTAATAATCATTAAGTGCAAGGGTTAACCATTGTACCTGTGCTACTCCAGATTGCAATGCTTGTCCTGGTCCTCTCGGTACGGCAGGTTTAGGGTCAATCTAAAGACAAACATGAAAATGCATTTTATCCAGTATTCCATGGTAGTTGGCTCAATTGCTCAATGGATGTTATCAAATGATCATAGTGAGCTACAATACACCACTTCAGTCAAGTGAAATATAAGATAAGGGCACTAAAATCGCTGTAGGAACTAAACTTTGCTGTTGTTCATATTCTTGCAACAAAATCTGCATTTCCACTATGTATAGCACATGTTTTAGGTATATTACTAACATTCTTTCCATCTAGGGAGTGAACTGGTGTGTTGACAACTTCTTGGACAGTAGAGGGATCACTGAACGTTACAAAACCAAATCCTCTGAAAAAATGTTAATATATTAGTAATCACACAGTATCTGCAGTATAGTCTGATCTTACACAGTCTGTAAGAAGATCAGAGATCAGTATGGTTGGTCCATACTCAATCATTATTACACTATATGGAAAGTTGTTCTGAATGAAAATGGAGCTATTTGATTGTTTCCCTGAATAATCAGAACCTTGTATTTTGGACAGCTCCACAAAATTTATCCAAAAAATTGTCTCTTCCATTGTGCCATAACAAATAATCTATCAACCAAACTTGCTTAGTCCCATAAGAGGATATCTGTTCTTTTTTTTTTTTGCATCTGTGTATACCCTGCCTTTGGCTTTGTCCTGACAGATGTAAAAGCAGAAACTCATAAGGGGGTTAAAACATGTAATAGCCATACATTTCTTTGGTCCAATGTTCTGGAATATTCAAATTTCTGTCAACAAATTTCTTTTCCCTAAATCACTGTATATATATATATATATATATGTTTTGTTTTGTTTTGCTTCAGTGTCTCAAAACTAATCTTTAAAACAGATATTCCAAAGTTTTTATTGAGAGATTCAATAAAACCTTCTGAAAATCAAGCAGAAAAGTTTGAAGCAGCGATCTTGAATTAAGCTTTACTTACATATATGGTATCAAAACTCCTAATTTGCTCATTTGGATATTCTGGTGCATGGATCTGGTGTTAGACGTTTCAACCGCCTTATGAGTTTCTGGTAAAAGTGAACTCAAGCAATATCCTCCTGTGTATCTGATCTAGTACTTGGTTGATTATTTATATGGCATATTGTCTATTAATTATATGGTAAGATAATTTAACTCTAGGTGGCTGATTTATGGTCCATAACTTTTACGGTCTTTGCATTGCCATATTATAAACATCTTATTAACCTTGCATTCTCAGTCCATACGCAAGTTATTGAACCTCATATTTTCACACTTTTATGGTTCCCGTGCTATGCGCTTGGGCAATAAGGTACTGGAAAAATTCAGTCCATGACTTATGGTACACCCCTTGTGCTTACTTAATAAATAACAATAATTACAGACTTAAATACAGACTTAGTAAGGGGTATATAAGGTCTTGGCACCTATTCTCGGACAGAACCAATTCTCGGACATCCAGGAAAAAAATTTTTTTTTATTAAGTGGAATGCATTTTACCATACCTTACACCTCCACACCAGTTCTTATTCGTTTTAAGCCATCTAT
>WUAP02146823.1:0-11398 GCA_015163945.2 Stichodactyla helianthus | reverse complement strand
TTCTTCCATCCCCCCCCGCAATGTCAAAAAAGTTTGAAATCCCCCCTTAACTGATCAGAAAATTTTCAGATCCCCCCTTAATTTCACCTGTCCCCCCCCCCCTAGCCATACATTATGAATGCAGCCTAACACATCGCAGCCCCTTAAATCAAGCACCTGTGTTAAACTGGACTCCAGAAATGGAAAGAGCGTCTTGATATTTGTAGGAAGGTGAAGTTGCAGCTCATAATGTTTGACACAGGAGAAATGGCATGAAATTTAAAGGATTTGCATGGAAAAATGTGCTGGATGGAAAACTCTTGCCATCCACTCCATTTTTCCACACAAATTCTTAGAAAACATCAGATAGTCCCCCTAATATTGAATTTATGCAAAGCGCTCCTCAAGGCGAGAATAGCTTATCATCAAGTGGTATTCCTGTGGTATTCAAAGTGGCGTAACATTGGGTCAAGTAGCACATGGCGGGAAGTATTGACATTCCAAGATGGCGGCTCACTTGAAGTGTGTACGAGAAGTTACCGTATTTTCTGGCAACCAAAGGCCTAGAGTCGTCGAATTTACCGTCGGTGGTTCACGTACGACGACAACTAGAGATGACGAAAGCCTTAAATCTAACATTGGTGGAGGATATGGCTATAGAGATAGTTGTAGAACATATTCATCGACATGTAACCGGTTCATATATTGGTGAGTACTGGAGTATTTAACGACTTGAATTCTTGATCCAGAATTAGTATTTGTTAAATTTTATTTAACGTATTTGGTTGCGAATAGTTGCAGAATATCTCGTGTGTCAGAATATTAAGTACTTACTTCTGAAATGTTTGATATAAGCTTAGATCTTGCAAATTTGAAACTACTCAAAACGTATGGAAGATATAAGCTTAAGCTTAAGCTAATGTTATAAAACACCAAACTTACTTAACTTAAGCTTATATTTATGTTATTACTGTGCTGCAAGACCCCTTACGATTACCCTGAAGTATCAAAGTGTTTGGGTATTAAAGCGTTGTATCACTGTGCATACTATCAGTGATCCAGGATTTTTCAAAGGGGGGTCCATTCTTTAAGCGTAACCACAGGCTAACCACTGCAGTAATAAGTTGTTTTATCTTGATCTGTTTGTTCTTTTTTCTGCGTGCGCGCCATCGATTTTTGTCACCTACCCTACCACCACTTGGGTACATTTTTTTCATTACCATATAATATACTAATGAGGTGGGCAACTTCACGGGCTTCCTGTGGAAAATTCAATCCCTGACGAGCAAAAACCAGAAATTTCGCATTTTAACTTGGCTTCGAAAACAAAAAACTTGACCAAAAGTTGGATTAGTATTGGATCTTAAATATTTTGTAGATGGTTTTAATAGAAATTCCAAAAAAGGATGATTTTGGGGCGATTTTCCTCCAAAACTGATGTGCCGACAGTTGCCGCTGCATCCGAGCGTACCTGGGCACGAATAAAGAGAACAAAAGAGACCCTAACCCTCCCTCCCAAATGTCTTTTTGCTCTTGCGAACAAATTTTCCAACCCTACACCTGTTAATCAAACATTTTACTTTCGGTTCTCCTTCGACCAATCAAAGAAGGCCATCTATTTTTGTCTTAGGGAAACTGAAACCGGCTTTTTTCTTCTTCTTGTTGTTGTTAAATGGGTCTCTTTTGTTCTCTTTATTCGTAATCACTGCCCCCAAGGATCAGTCCCTAAATAGGTAGTTTCATTACTACTGAAATCATTAGAGGGCCTTTTATAAAAAG
This sequence comes from Stichodactyla helianthus, assembly GCA_015163945.2. Lineage (NCBI taxonomy): Eukaryota > Metazoa > Cnidaria > Anthozoa > Actiniaria > Stichodactylidae > Stichodactyla > Stichodactyla helianthus. The sequence goes on along the minus strand of WUAP02146823.1, from coordinate 9,640 downwards.
AAACCAACAGATGTTTCTGTGGCATGGCATGACAGGTCTAGTGATGTAGACAGTTAGGAATGTTGTGCAAAACACACAGGAATATAAGCTTAGTGCATGAGTGTGACTTGCTACTCAAAACTGCATGCAGGAAGATAGCAACTAAAAATCTTTGGTACCTCCATACCTCATAATCTCATCAATAGCAACAGTTCTTGATTGAATGGTAAGTGTTTTTCTTTGAACAAATATTTGTCCTTTCTTCATAACTCCAAGTATTTTTAGCTGCTATTTTTCCCAGTATTTGAGTAGCACATCACACTTGTGTGCCAAGTTATATTCGTTTGTGTTTTGCACAACATGCAAATCATAACTGTCTAGATCACTAAACCTTGATTGAAATATCTGTTGGTTTGTTTTTGAAAAAGACACTAATGATTTTAGTAGTATATGTAGCCAAACCACTTTTTTGTGTTGTATTCTTTATATTCTTCGTGTTTTATGACTCAATTTTATAATTACTTTTATATTAATAAGTTTATATCAATCCCATTTTGTTTCCTAAAGGAAAATAAATGACAATATTTTGGAGCTTTTTGAGGAATCTCTTGATGCAAATCTCACTGGAAATACATTAAAGATCAAATTCACTGATGGGGTACTTCTGCCAGGACTGTCCATCTTTGAGACACCAACTAATGTATGCATACTTGTAGCTACTACCAACAGTGTCCATAGGATTGCATTTCCTCATCCCAATAAACTACATGGTCATGTAAGTGTATGATTGATGACTTCTAAGTAAAAAACCCAACAACAAACAGTCATATGGTGACAAATCACTTTAACAGTGAATGAATTGAGCTCATGGTCCCTTTTGGGGAAGACTCCACTGGATGGCAAACAAACTTAAAAATCCTCAGTAAAAAGCATGTTATAAGGGTTTAAAAGCTTTTTGAAAAAGATTTTACTAAAGGCATTAGCAATTTTTGAATAAATGAAATAGGATTTTTTTGCCATCCAGTTACAGTCAAAAGATAATACTCCAGTTTCGAGTTATACAGGGTTAGCCTCATTTTTGTGTAGAATATTCAAGCGTTTCAATGAAGGTTCGTGGGATTTCAAAGTGGTTGTATTGTTAAAGTCGTGCATTCTTCAATTTATCTTTGTTATTTATGCATGTTTTGACACTGAAATGAGGCTAATCCTGTAGAAATAAGTCTAATCAAGAAACACAGCACTATTATTTGTTGCAAAAGGGCCTATCCTATTGTTTATTGAGGCTTGTTTACATCTCTGGGTATTAAATGTTTTTCAATGCACTTAAAATCTGCCTTTTGTTTCTTTTTCCCTTCATTTAATTTTATTAGGTGTTTGGACTTTCTTCTTCATCTGATCAAAATCTTTCATCGATATTTAACACAAGCTTAGCAGTTTCTGAACTAAGAGAGCCATGGAACTTTGCAATATTTTCATCTAATTGTATCTCTTCTTCTGCTTGGCTGTGTCAAGATGGTCACACTCTTTTTGCTCTATCTACATGTGTTGGAAGTATCCTGTTGGTCAAGTTACCACCTGTAGGAGTAAATGGTATAAAATAAGTGCATTGAGGAGTTGTGTGAAATGCACTATATAAGCACCCTCCTATCCCATAATAATCTCTGAGATTATTATGAGATAGGAGGGTGCTTATAGTGCATTTCACACAACTTCTCAATGTACTTGACAATCATTGTCAGTGGAAGACTTATTATAAGAGGAATTACCTGCAAAGTTGTGTTTCAAAATTACTTTTCACTTTGATGCTGGATTTTATAAGCTTTTTCTTGAGGCTCATTTTTTTCCAAGGCTGCTTAAAATATTAGCACATTTGAACAATTTTGAACTGCCAAATGAAAAATAAAAAGCCAGAGGTAATATTGCTCCACCAAAATGGGATTTGTCCTGCCAAAAATGAAAACTGTCTGACCATTTTTGTTTTCTATTTCAAGCTTAAGTTTGGAAGGAATATTAAGACCTTAACATTTCTATTTGTCTTTGTATTTTTCTATAAACAGAGGAGGCTGAGCAATTTGAATTTCAACAGTCCAGTATGATGCAGAGATTGTGGTCTGGTCTTGTTCCTTCTAGTTTAAGAGGGGATTCTGCTTTACCTGATGGTGTCATAGATCTTCAAATCCAGCCACTAGGAAAACAGATGTGTATTTTTGCTCTGTGTCGTGATCATAAGCTCAGAATATGGTCATGTCAGGTGAGGAAGGGATTTCAGTGGTTTCCTTTTCATGGAATATATAGTACCAACTTACAGAAGATTCAGGTTGAGTGTTTAACAGTGAGTGTTTGTTGTGATTGTCGTAACAGTTGTTATTCAGAATGCCACACCTAAGTTCCTAGGCAGTGCGGAGATGTTTGTCTGAGAAAAACATTTGCAGATCTGGACAAAAATCACCTGTTAATATAAAATGGCCTGTAATTGCATTTTTTACCTTCTGTCAATATGACCTTTATATAGGATGCAAATGCCTTTCTGGGATGATTAAATCATGATTTTCATCTGAGCTTTGCATTTAGCTGCTAATAATTCTCCCTACCTAAGAGAATATTTTCTCAGACAAATCCCTTCCCAGCTGCCTAAAAATGCCTTGCTTTCTGCTTGACAATGTGTGAATTAAACTAAGTTACAATGATCACGATAAGCATTGTTGTTAAATGCTCAACCTGAATCTGCTGTATAACATTGCATTCCTTGTTAGAAAAATATCTAAGTTCACCTGTCTTTTGTTTTCCAGAAGCAAGAATGCATATCTGTCAAGGATCTGCTAGAAGATATACCAGATGATATTGATGGCCAGTCACTAACTGGTAAATTATTTTATTTTTATTTTATTTATTGCTATATAGAAATGCCTATCAAGAAACCAAACTTGCCTTAGATCAGTGTTTGCGCCAAGCCGCGCCATTGCGCCAATCCTGCAATAAAATGTATTCTGTCCCTCTAAAATTGCAGTGAATGGTTTACTTGAAGCCCAAGAAAAAGCCTTAAGGGACAGTCTCAGCTAAAATGACCCTTTCCTGAAAATCCTGGCTCAAACACTGCTTAGATTGTATTGCTCACATGCTCATCCACATCAACAACACTGTTTTTCATTAACTCCAAAATGTGCACTATAAGCACTATAATTTTCCATTATTTCTAGTCCAAAATGTGCTATTAGTAAGAGTGGGTTTTCACATGATTGGGAAACCTATGGCTTTTAGATGTACTGCATGTACACAGTAGTAACACTACAATTGTGTTCCCATTGTTTTCAAGTGAAATCATCCAATCAGGACATACATGTATTTACAGCTACAGTAAAGTATTATATTAGACAGAGCAGAAAAACTTTTTATTTCTTTCATTATAAGGATATTTATCCATTTTTAAGCTCAATATTTTGTAAACATGCTCTTTTGGGTCCAAAGAAAAATATCAAATGTGACCGTAATTCATTAAATACAATTTTGAGATATAACGCTTTGTACTTTGGGAGAGGTGATATTTTGATCAGCAGAAAAACTGACATTTTCATGAATATCTCCAAGTAGCTTTACTCTAGTTTGACAAGATTTTGTCACAAGTTTGGAGCAACAGTGAAACAATTGAAAGCCTTGTGGTTTTGGTGTATCACTTCCAGTTAATTAAAAAAATCATGAAAGTAGCAGCCTTGTCGTTTTTCTGCTCTGCCATGATATTATGGTGTGGCTACAAATTTGCCATGGCATTTCCCACTCATGGGAAATCCACTCTAATGTTATCATTTCTTGTTGCTATATGCCAGGACATTTCATAGTCTTATGAAATCTACTCTTAGACTACTAGATTGTTTTTGCATAAAAGGTAGACTTAAGGGAATATTCATTTTTTAATGGGGGGGAGGGGGTGGGCTGGAGTATTTTTGGGGAGGGTCACCGAAAATTTGTTATGCTATATGTGACAGGGCATCTTTTTATTTTTTGCCTTTGAAGGGGGAGGTTAACCTAATATTCTCAAGCAATCACTAATTATTATACATGTGTCCCCAATTCAAGTAAAGGGCCACTGCCAGCTTTATTTTCTTTTATTGAAGATGAAAAACTCCAGCTGACTTATCCCCTCAGTAAAAACATACACTCCCTAATAAGTGATTGATTATCAAATTTAATATAAATGTGGTCAGTTATGTCTGTGGTTTTAGTCAGTCTAAACCAATTCTTTCCTGTTATTAATTCCAGCTCAAAACCACATGCTAAGAATGAGTGTAGATTCTTCAACTGGAAGAGTTTATGTAGGAGTTTTTCTTTCCTTTCAATACCAAAATCAGGTAAACAACATTTACAGGGAAGCATGATTGCTGCTCTCACCAATGGGGTTGTCTCATGTGAGTAGAGTTTTTGTTGGTTCTCTCCTGTGCTTTGAGGGTTTTTCTGCAGGTTCTTTTGTTTTTCCTCCCTCAACAAAAATCAATTTCTAAATTCATATTTGATCTTTGGGCATTCACCCTGATTGGAGCCCTACATGTAGTTCTCTACGGAATAAGTCATGTTGTTACATAACAACGAAAAGCCTTGTGAATATTTATATTTAAGACATTGAATGGCTTGTTAGTACCTATTTATGTTTATGTGACTTAAGGCCACTCATGATTAATTAATTAATTAATCATATATCAAAGTTTTGGTACTAGTAAAATCAGTTTTGATTTTTGCCTACAATACTGCAACAATTTTTTTTAAAGGAAAAAGTTCATCAATTGGATAGGATCTTGCAATAGAGAATAATCTATAATTATAAAATCATATATAAGATATTGATATAATAGTATTCTTTTATCAGTTTTGTGTATATGAAGCTGTAGCTGATGATCAAGCCATTTCACTGTCACCTGTATCAAATCTATACTCCGAAGTGGTATGTTAACCTTGCTTGATAGACACACAATGCAACATTGCCTGCAATGTTGCTCGCAGTGGGGAAGTCGCACACAATAGTTTGTAGTGATGGACATCTGGTGTGATTTCCCTGTAACAGGCAATGTTGCAGGAAACATCACATTTTGTGTTCAAGCCTTAAAAATATTAAAAATGAAAAATGAAAAAGAAACAACAAACTGAAAGATTGCAAGAATATTAGCATGATTGCATCATTTGACTACCACTACCAGAATGCATTGAATGGCTTCTCTTGTCAGGCAAATTTTACCAATTGTCTCATTCCCAGAAGAGTACATAGAAACGTTGAAAAAACAAAGCATTTTGACAAAGCATTCTGGTTGTGGTAGTAAAATGACACTATCATGAAAATGTCCTATTAAAAATTGGGACTACCTGTACTAGCTCAAATGTTTGAAAGCTTCAAAGTCCCAACAACATGAAACATGGTGTTCAAACACTTCAAAATGCTGGACATACTTGAATGCACAGGCCTTAAAAGTTGCTAAATATTTAATATTTATCTTGTGCTAAAGGGACGTCTTATTGACTTCACAATTACATCAAGTGAAATCTGGACACAGTGGATTACCAATGATGGAGAATCTGTCACTTACTTTACTAGCACAGAGAAGTGAGTACCATACCATAACATGGAAAATGTTCATCATGTGCAGGTTACTTTTCTTTGCAGTAGAAGTGTATTCTAACTTGTAACTTACAAGTAATGCATAGTGTAGATTGGCTCATTGAACTAAGAAGTTTAAAATCTATTAAAATCATCTCTATGGTAAACTATTAAGTTGTGTATCATGAACATGAGTGGATAAAATTATTCCAAGCCCTCCCACTTATTACAAGAATGAGACATATCCTCTACTATAATATTAATTTACATTTTAATAACTAAGCCAGCTCCCCCACTATCAAACTAGCCCCCCCACTTTCGGAATTGCTCTGTAGTCCCTGCAAGCACTGCACATGTATGTTCACTGCAGTTTTGTACATGTTTAAATAAATTTTTCAGTGGACAGCAAAGTGACTGTGGTTGGCACAAGGTGTACAGGCAAAGAAGTAACAACATTTCCTCTGTTGTGGTACCTCCCTATAAGGAACCAAGGGTGAGAACCATTTTAATCATGAGTGGAAACAAGACAGCAAAATAGGTGTGGTACTAGCTAGTACTGCATTCTACAGGACTGTAGCCACACCATAAAATAGTTTTCATATGAGTGGGAAACTTATGGTATTGACTTACAGCCTGTAAACAGTATGTTGTGTAGTAAAATAACACTGAAATAGGTTTTGATTGTTTTTGTGTGAATTATACAATTTAAATGTATATGGCTACTGAAAAGTGTGGTATTAGTACTGCACCAGGGTTCGTGCTACTCCTTAAACTCCTTGAAAACTCCTTGATTTTAATTTTAGTTTTCAAGGGCACTTGAAAAGCCCTTGAATTTTAGAAATTGTGCTCAAATTCCTTGAAAACTCCTTGAATTTGCTAACAATAGAAAAGGATTCCAGTATTTCTGCTCATGCAGAGTTTTTATATAAATATAAATGACAAGGAAATCATAAGCAGTTGCTGCTGGAAAATATCCATATGTGAAATTTGATAATTCAAAATATAGCAGATGTTTCCTTCCCCAAACAAGGAGTACTGTGAAGGGCCTGTTTGGTAGACCATATGCTTGAAAAATCATATTTGGATCCTTGAATACTACTTGAATACTCCTGGAATTTTAAATTTTTACCTCAGCATGAACCCTGTGCACTCTACAATGCGAGAGTATGACTCAGAATTTATGGTGTTGTTTTCCACTTTACAAAATCTGCTCTATTATACCATTATAGTGTAATAAATATTGGATTTTATATTTAACTTTCTTTAAAATAGCATTGTTTTTAATGGAAATTTATTGCTGATTTCAAATATGAACAGAAAAATAGGGTGTCCCAAACTACTTTTTGAGATAATCAAGCTTGTCTGAATGGATGGGTGTTTATAAGTTTTGGAAGCGAACTCTCATTAGCTGAAGTGAGTAGGAAAAAAATTAAAGCTCAAAAGATAATAGATGTACAAAGGCAATATTTGTACAGATATTATTAAACTGGTTGATAATTCTACAACATGACATAAATAACTTTAAGATAAGGAGATGAAAATACCTGGATTTGGCATATTTTGTTCAACCAGTGCCCGGAAAATGGTCCCATCACATCGAGCAGGAATTCGTACAAAACTTCCCTTTTTTACGAGTTCTAATATTTAACTTCTTGAAAATTTTTGATATGACATAGATTTTTAGGAGCTTTTTCAAATAAGCACATAAAAAGTATATGGTCCCATGCAAAATTTGAGGTTTTTGCTCTCTTGAAGTTCAAACCATGGTTCAAACTATGGTTCTTCAATATTTTTCAGTAAAATTCTGAAGGTTACCATGGTATTTCAGTGGAAATTATGTTCACGCATGCTTGTGGGCTCAGAAACCCGATTCAATAGTAGCCAGCCACCTTAATGCAAAAGATGGGAAGCTAATTTGTTTTACTGCATACTATACAATATGTGGTACTATAACTAAGTTTCCCACTCATACAAAACCCACTGATGTAACTGCATAACCCAGCTGAGTCTGTATGTAGCTTTCTGGTGAAGATTGAGTGTGTTATCTTGTGATATGTGTTTCATTTTGATAAAGTTTTTTTTACATTTTTCTTTTTGGTGTTTATGTAGGAAGTATACCTTGAAGAGTTATTTTATCCAGGACGCTTCTCCAATCACGACATCATCAAAGCTCTTCAGGTATATTGACATAGCTGCTTACTAAACTCCTGCAGTCCAAGTAATTTCTGTTTCTTGACGCCTGCTGACTGTGTATTAAACGAAAAGCTAACCAATAATGGTTGAATGCAAAAAAGAACATAGTGTGCAAATGTAGAAAATGACCTCTGTTGGTAGTTTTTAAAATCCCGCACTCAGAAATGCAGAATACTCCAGTTTCGAGTTCTCTGTTGCTCAGGGATAACCTTGTTGTTGTGTAGAATATTCACATGCCTCAGCAAAGGTCCATGGAATTTCAAATTGTTTGTATTGTTGAAGTTGTGCATTCTTTACTTTACTGTTGCTATTTGTGAATATTTCGACACTGAAATGAGGCTAACCCTGAGCAAATGAGTCTGTAATCAAGAAACAAAGTCCTGTGGTATTTTGCGAACTTGAAAAGGGACTATTGTTGGGAACTATTTTTGAAAGATGAGCCAAGCCATCCCTCCATGTACAACAATACCATACCAGTAGTTATAATCTAATTATTCCATTATCGATACAGATTTATCAGCATAGCAGCCATAACATATCACCATTACTCACTGACAGAAGTGAGATACAGAAAAGGGTCATCAACTTGATTGATACTGAGGTACTAATCCCCTGGAGTTTTACCAACTAAAGTAACTTCATATCTCACATACAGTATTTCAAAGTATTTGTGAGACATGGAGTATCTTGATATAACTTGAATAATGATTACGATGATGATGGTGGTGGTGATGATGATGATAATACAACAATGATGATGATGGTAATGATAGTATTTAATACATACATGTATAACACTTAAATTCTATATGAATATAATCAAATGCAAAGGACTGCCATTGATGTGATCATGATCATCTGAGTGTGAAGGTGAATGTGAAAATCTAACCATTTATGAGAGCCTGGAAGAGAGGGGAAATTTGACATTTGTTAGATTCCCAGGGGTAGGAGGGAAATTAACTTTTCCATCTCCAAAAATGTCATTTCCCCCTGGGTCTGCCTGCCACCCAACCCTGAGGCTAAACATTGGTAGGTGCATAAGACCCAGTAGTTGTAAATGGTGTAAATATCTCTCTCTCTCTCTGTTACCAGATCCAGCTGTCTGCTCCAAGCAATGAATTAATGTACAGTGAATACTATGACTTGCAACTCAGTTGCTGGGAGAAGTTCTATAGTTGTGTTGTTCAGTATCATGAGGTACAGATGTGATTTAATAGACCCTTCTCTAAAATGGTAGCCACAAATTCAAATTTGTTAAAATTAAACTGACTGAGTAAAAAACTTATACTAGTACTAGAAAGACCAATTACTAACCTTATACAACATACCCCCAGTCAGTAAATTTGTGAAGTTTCAAACTTACTTTCCTTGGCCAATATAACGTCTGACATAATGAATCTAATATATAATTTCTAATTTATAACATACACCTTCCTACACATTGTCTGTCTAATGAAAATTATCAAATACATGATGTACACATTTATTGCCCCTTTGTTAGGTTGGGTGTCAGCCACTTGGAATTTTTATTGACCAAGAAACTGGAATAGTTGGGCTTGTCAGGAAGGTGTGTACAGCGTACTAAAACAACTGCCCTGTTTCACTGTGGCATGACGTCACATCAAAACAATCTATTGTTTAAACGATTATAATTATCATGATTGCTTTTTTTAAAAATTTCCAAATTTTCTTGATAACACAAGTAGAGCTACTAACTTTAAAAACATGATGATACTTTTAATTGACATGTTTTGGCTTAACTTTAGCCATCTTCATCATATATTATTAGTCTAATTAGCATTTAGTCATATAGATACAGCTTGTAATAATATCTACCTCATTCTGAAGATGGCTAAAGTTAAGCCAAAACATGTCAATTAAAAGTATCAT
>WUAP02146812.1:0-11399 GCA_015163945.2 Stichodactyla helianthus | reverse complement strand
TTGGTCCGGCCGGGGCTTGAACCCACGACCTTCCGCACGAGAGACCGATGCTCTACCAACTGAGCTAACCGGGTGGCGGTAAGGGCCACACAGCTGCCATGTTGTAAACAGGCAGCCACATCTGGTCTTTTTGTTATCACAGCAAAGGATTCAAATCAAGAATACAATGAGCCTAGGTAAGAGTGAAGTCCAGGGATTTGTGATATAACTGAGCGAACTACTGAAATTAACTACTTGATTGATGTCCATTTCAAAGCAGCAACGTGTTCAGAGGCGTACTATCTGCACCCCAACCCAACGTCAGGGACTACTTGACTAAAAAAGAAAACATGGAAATCAAGTGGGTCCATTTTCCAGGGGATTAAGGTGCTGTTACACTTGGCAATTTTCCTTGCAACTTGTCTCACAATTTTGTTGCCCGATGAAATAAGTGTGTTGCTACGCCTTGTGTTCCCCCGGACTGAGCATGCTTTTTGAGTGCTCTACATCTCCCAGTGTGTTTATATCACAGGGCAAAGACATATGCATACCTTTCATATTGTTAAATTGTGTTATGTTTCTTTTCCAAGAAATTATTCACAGAGTAAATGGTATAAAAAAAAAACAACTAAAGAAACTTGAAATCATGCCAAGAGAGTAGTTGCGGTCTCTTACAACTTAAGTGTGTAGAGATGATCGATGAAGTAAGATGGTCAATTACGAGAGTCATCAGTCATTTTTTTAATATATTTTCTATCTGTTAATTAATTTTTCTTTAATAATATTTATACAGTACTTCCATTTTTTACTCCCTTGGATCTCCCTTGTTCAGTACCTTCCAATTCTTTCTAAACCACGAGTGCTGTCACCTCTCTTGATGTCTGCATACTTTCTTCTGTCTTCTGGGTTGGCTGGTGGGGTCTTCCATTGATGGTGGAACACAAATGCCTGTAGTATTAAATAGGTAAAATTGCTTTAAAATCACCCTTTCAAAAATTGTTATTGTCATAATTACCATTGATACTCCCCTTACATATTTGGAGTAACATTTTGAAAACTTTAAAATATCATGGAATCAGGTTTGAAACATAGCAAATGTACCTTCTCCCATCTTTTTTTGAGGTATTCAAGACTATAACTTGTATAGTGTTTAAGATCCATTATATTTTGCCAAGAAAATAGTTATGCAGATGGTGGTAGAATCAAGAAGTGTACGATTTGTGGTTAAAAATAGTAAAATAAAACAAAATATATAAGTAAATTCTAATCAAGCATAAAAAAAGGAATTATTACCTGCTTTGGTGACATTGGGCCAGCATATGCCCTAACAGTTACTCTGGCACCAACAGTACTGTGCAAGCCAGGAGATAAATAAGATGGGGTTCTTTTTCCTTTACTGTGAATATCTGGAGACCATGGTTCCCCTATTCTAGGAGGTGTGGCATCTCCTTCTGCACCAAATACTGGCACAAAATAGTTGTCTAAACAAAACAACAATTTTAAAAATGTAAACTTCCATTGGTTTTGTTTTGCAAGGGTGTGTGAGCATGGAAAGGCCAAGGGGGATGGATGAAGAGATACTCACTAGATCCTAATTTAGGGGAAATCACTACATGTATGTTACAGTCAAACTAAGTGAACCATGAACATGTAAAATATGTCTGGAATGTTAAGCATCCTGTTCTGACCAATGAATTAATTTCTAATTGATTCTTGCATGTGATTAGTCAGAACAGCATGCTTAACATTCTAGACATATTTTAGGTGTTCACAGTTTCCTTAGACCCCATCCACACTGACACTAGAGAAAAACGTCTGCACATGTGTGCATTTTAGCATGTTTCCAAGAATTCAAGAGAGTCTGAGTGTAAAAAGAAATGTTCATTTTCTCCAAGTATACAAATCATTTTGGTTGTATATTTTTGTGGGACCAAGATATCATATAAATAAAGAACATATGTAAGAATTAGCCTTAAGTTTTAAGAACTGACCTTACGCTTTGGCATTTTGTGAAGTCCAGTTGTAAGACAAGTGTGAAAGTAAAATCTGCATATTTTTACAACAGTAAGATTTTTTATAGTTCATTTACATACAGGTTAGAGCATGCGCAGACATTTTTCTCTAGTGTCATCCACACTAACATTTTCCAAAGGCTCCGTTTTTGTCTCACTGAAAACACATCCAGAATTTCACATCCACACTAGAGCTTTCATAGCATTTTCACCTGTCCACACTAAAATGCAGATCACAATACATCATCTATGCATGCCGAATACAGACATTTCCTTATTTACCCATCAGCAGCATGCTTTGAATAATGTCAGCATTTTCAAAAGCCTCCATTTTCACCTGTCCACATTAATAATGATAGGCATCCATTTTCAAATGTCTCCACTTTGGATAGTGTTTTCAAATGTATGTGTCTGTGATGAAAATGCTCAGCATTTTTGATCATTTTAGTGTGGACACAAGGCAAAAACACATTGAAAAATATACTGTTTTCAAATGAAAATGCATTAAGTGAACAGGGACTTAGTTTAACTGTGACATAAAGCATTTAGAATTTTTTAGGAAAACGTTCTGTATATGAAATTAATGCAGATTCAAAATATAGAAATAGAGTTTGTTTTTGAGGAAAGTGCATTACAGATTGAATGTTTACATCTTCAAGTTGGTAATAAGATAAATTTCTTAGAATTTAATGATAGTTAATAAGTTTATTATGTACCTTCCAGTAAATGTTTAATCTTATCCTTAATTTTCATAGCACTTGCTTGTGAGCTACATCTTGAGCATGCAACCTGATGAAAAACACATACTCTTAGTAAGTTGGAAGTTTGATTACCAACCAGGATATACTATCATTGGATATTACACTCATAAATGTGTTGGTGCTATACCTGCAGATATAACAAAAATACTCAATGCATTTAATAAATGGGGAAAAAAGAAATTCTAAATGGATGGATGGATGGATAAAATTAATTAAAATTATGGAAAATATTTTGAGAGGTCAAGAGGAAGACTGGAAAACTTATTTTTTAAAAAAGGAAAACTACTGCATGTAAATCCTGGTTATTATCAAGGTATGTGTTCAGGTTGGGGATGTAGAAGAGAATCCTTTTCTCTGTTGTATAAATACAGTAATGGTGCAAAGTAAAACACACACTGAGACATGTGCCATGCCTGCAAGCCCTCTTCCAGGAATAAATGTAAGTGACACCTGTTTAAAGCTTTTAAATGTGGCTAAATAAATTTAGGTCAAGTTAAACCAGAGCTAAGTACCCTTTATTGCTGCTTGGAATCACTACTGGCTTTGCAACTGCTAGCTTCCTGCCACCTGGACAGCAGAGTTGTGATATATCATGTGATCACACAATCATATCACTTGGTAAACAATAGGCCATTCGCATGATGGCATCACTTACTACCATTACCAGAACGCTTCGTCAAAATGCTTTGTTATTCAGATTTTTCTACTCTCCTGGGAATAAACAGACAATTAATAAAATTTTTTCTTGACAATAGAAGCCATCCAAAGCATTCTGGTCTTGGTAGCAAATTGTGCCATCATGCAAATGGCTTACTAGTACTTGGAAGGTTTGCAGAGGGTGTAACAAGATATTCACTATCGCTAGCTTGTTCACAAGTAGATGTGCTTACCCAACGCTATTTGGATTTTACACCCTCATTCCTCCTAGGTAAGTATAGGTAGTTTTTTGTCAGTGTGACAGTTTCTTGTCAGTGTGACAGTGCTAGGTGGGATGTGACAGTTTTGCCTGGTAACTGCAGACTACCAAGCTAGCTAGGCACATTTTCATAACTTTATGTTCAAACCTGATCAGGTGTCTCTCCATATTTGTTCCTTGGACTGACATTTGTCAATGGATGACTTACTAAGTATTCCACTACATCAACATGGCCAAATTTACAGGCAAAATGCAATGGGGTCTCAAAATTCTAAAAACAAAAAGAACCTTAATTTATTGTACTGTATACATTTAAGCACAACATATAAGACCAATGCTATTTAATACTCATAGCCATAATTGTTACGTGTGACTGTATAGTTTCTAGACTTGCGACAAGTCAACCTCTCTGTGTTTGTTTGGGAGCGAGTGACAAAGTCATGAGAGGTTGACTTGTTTCAATTGAATGGTTTTGGATCTAATTATTTTTTCGGGTGGGAAAATTGATTGATGTTTGGCTTTGGGCAAGGCATCAAGGACATTTTCATGTGCAAAGTTGTGTGTAATAAAGATTTACCACAGTGTTCTCTTATTACACTGTTTTCTTCAAAATAAATTCATGGATGTGAGTTCTGCCCCAACAAAGACTTATATAAGAGTAGGTTTGACTCCAAAGAATCTATTTGTATCCAGTGTGAAGAGGAAATTGTAAATGTTGGTAACAGAAGAAAACTTTTCAATGGTTTGAGAACGACTGTGAGTTCAACATAACAAGCTTTTGAACACAAGCACCTTTGACATGTTATTAACCCTTGCTTTCTATTGGTCAGTTCGCTTTTACATCACCAGTCAAAAAATCCACCGGAAATTTTTGGTGCATTGGAGGTGGGAAAAGTCCTTTTCAAATCACTACCCAAGTCTTGAAGAAAAAAAAAAAAGAAAAGGATTTTTAGAAAGTCTATATAGTTTCAGACAAGACTGCAGTTTACATGGCAGTTAATTAAATTAATCTTCTGTTACTTGTCAAACTAACCATCATAAATTAGCTGACATCCATCTCTTTTATATATCAATAAAACAACTTATGTTTAAGATATCAAACCACTCTTTTCTTTTCTTTTCTTTTGTATGTTTGTTTCTTTGATCATTCATTCATTTTCTGTAGCTCAAATGCCAACTAGTATATTTCCCTCACTTCAAGTCAAGCATGACAAGCATGAAAATTTTCTGTCTCAAATGACTCTTTTGTACTCTATGCCCAGGCTCGAGAATTTGCTTAATTTTAAATCCATTAAGTTCACGAAACATTTCTCCCAAAAATATCAAAATTTGCTGCTTGAAAAACCTTCATATGTACAAGTTATTTTTAGCAAAATCAAAGGTCATTTCTTGATATCCCCACCCTACCCCTCTAATGCAAAAGACTTAGCCAATGAAAATGTTCCAAACGCTTTCTGTTTCAATATTACCCTCAAAAAGTAACCCCTATCATCCAATTGCAAGATGGACATTGATTATGGATAGTAACGGCTTTGAGGTAATTGTATTATTGAATATTGCTAACAAAAGAAACATTTACATGATAGAATCAGTGAGGTGTGATTTAACTTACCCCCTTATCTGGTGTGTTAAGATACAAGTCAACCAGAACCTGCTTCCTCTCGCAGCTCGTTTGTGCAACAGTGTCTTTATCAAATGACAAGTAGTTCTGCCAAAACCCATCGCTTTCCAAGGTTTCTACAATCAACTTGCAGATGTCTGGCTTATTTTCCTTTGCTGCGACATGCATAGCATTGTACCGAAATCCTTCTTGTAATATCACAGGAGTATCTCCCGAACTTATCAAATATTTAGGATTGCTGTTCACGAGATCTAAGAAATCTTGTGGACTGCCCTTTTCAATTGCTTTACGAAACTTTACGAGTTCTTGAGGTTTCGGGTTCTTAAATAAGCTTGCAGGGTCGGTTACTTTTGAAATACTTGTTGCAGACCCCGTAGAACTGAGTGCATTTGCACCAGACGACATTGAAAATACCTCTGCCTCGTATTTCGTCTTGAAAGGCTTGAATCGTGCACCCTTGTCTTTCAGTTTCTTAACAGTATCTAGTGCTTCACGTTTACTAGTGAAAACTGTTGGTGTACAACTTCTAGCTTCGTCTATACTACTTCTATCAAATCGTACGCCATAATAAAAAGATGTGTTACTTGCAGGAGAGTTATTTATCTGATTTTCATTTGATATAAAGTCTGTTGTATCAGAGGAGTTGTGTTGAAGTACATCTTCATCAGAAGAAATCACACGAATTGCCTCTATATCGGAATTTAATTTTTCCCCACGTGCTTTTGACAGCCTTTTTTCGAAGATCTTTCTTGTTGTTGGGGTAATTGGGCCTGTTTTAAGTCCAAGTGCCTGCAATTCTTGCAGCAATTCATCTGCAGAAAGCTCAGAAATTCCACGTTTATCCGCCATTTTTGATTTTGTTAGACCCAGGCTTCACGTAGTAAACACAGGAAACCCATCTGAAAGCTACTGTTTCGTGGAACACAAATATCTTTGATCCTTTGGTAATTTTTTCGGAGTTAGACCTATACTAGTAACCATTATCGTTCAACTAAGACTACAATTTAGACGGCCGTCAATCAAATAAGTCTTCCGTGATTTGTCGAACATGTACAACTAACCATTAAAACTTGATTGACGTCCGTCTGAACAAATTCCACCGTCCAGAGGTGTTTTTAGGGTCGCACTTCAACGTACGATGGCAGTTATAACCAGTTGAGACAGGATTTTTTCTAGAATCTTATGATGCTATTACTGTAGACGCTATGAGATTCAAGGAGAATTCATTTCCTGACTCGGGAATTCCACGTTGAATTTCACTCGAAAAACGATATCACTTTCGTCGATATTGCGAAGCGACAAATGCGATAGTGGTGCATGTCTCATGTCTATTGCCGGCTTTCATACCGTGAGAGACTGGGACTCACATTCAAGAAATGCATGTAACCGATGTAAACGACCACGTTTGTTCTTTTTTTTCTGTTGTCAGTATGACTGGCAGTTATCATTAACACTCGGCTTTATACCTTGTTTTTTAAGCAGCTTTTGTCGACAAAGTTCTCACTTTAATTAATCCTTATATCGTTCCTTTATTGTGTTTACAGCAAAGAGCGACTTACATGAAGTACTTCCTGTCCTGTTTGAGTCCCAGTCTCTCACGGTATGAAATCCGGAGTAGTATACACCCCTGGAGACCCCTGGTATATTGGGTATACACCCTGACGGAATATTTCGCAGAAAATTTTCCCGGATACGGGAACCAATCACAAGAAGACACTTGATCACATGACAAGATGCCACCTTCATAACAGGAAGCCATTTGCAGTGAGCTAGCGAGCGAAGCAAGCGTTTATTCATTTCATGCGTGGTTATTCTTCAGTTTTTATTTCAAAAACGAAGAATGTCGAAATTTTGGAAACGCTTTAAAGAAGTTAAAGTTTCTTCTTCGTGCTCTGAGGATCTCGAACTTGAAGAGAGAGGAACGAAGAGCGGGGAAGCCAAAACTATTAAGAACCTTCGGGAAAACCTACTTTACGTTGACCATCATAGCTCGGTTGTTTTTGCCAAAGATTTGAAGAAGAGAAGTGAAGAGACCTCTGCTATTAATCCTTTTGCCTCTTTAAGCATTCTGTTACAAGGGAGACGTAGAATGGAAGAGTATTCAGGTATAATTTACACTAAAATAACTATCAGATCGGTCAGATCAACGAACAAATATGGCGTCTTTGCTTCTATCACGAAGAAACATTTCTACTCAAGAACTAGGCTGCTAGCAAGTCCATAGATGAATAAAAAATCCTTTTTGTGTCAAATGCGAATGGTTTGACTAAAATCTGAGATCAGAGTTCACTTATGCATTAATTAAATTGTACAAATCAAATCAAGTTAAGCTTATAAGCTTCCATATGCTCTTTTTTCTACACAGATGGACGCGAGAAAGAATCGTACAAAGGTTTTCAGGACATGACATGGAACGATGCGTAAGATGTGTAATTTTAGTTTTTGTTTTTATTTTTCAATTTTTTAAAGGATTTGTTCGTGTTAGTTTGATACGAGAAATCTTCCTCTTCATGAAGGGATATAATATATATATATATATATATATTTATAATACTCATGAATAATTAATGAGGCCAAAACAATAGAAAATCATAAGCGTGGAGGAGCTTGTATATCTCATACAGAATCATCCTGATTTGCATAAACGTTAAAGATGATTTTCTCAGCCCAATTCACACGTATGTTCAAAATTTTAGTAAAACAAGATATAGCTAACCTAGAGGTATCATAAGCAATATACAATATGTGTGGCCATGCTGTATCTGATCTACAATCTCTTGCCTTCAGCTCGAGCTTGTATATCAGATATAGCATGGTCACTTATATTGTATACATTACATAATATGCACATTTAGGGACCCCAGGGTTCTGCCAAAATATTGTCAGACCAAGGGCTATAGGAGAATCTTTGCTTTGTAAAGGGGAAAATGCTTGTCAGTCGATCAAATAAACCACTTTTTACTCACTTGGACATGTCTGTCAATGCTTTATTTATAGTTAAACAAGCCTCCGATGAATAAACATGAAGATAAACAGACCTTTTATCCTCTTTTCTTTTCATAACATCAACTGCCAACTGCTAGTCATCTCAACATTCATCTCAGGCACATTAAAAATATGCATTCAATGATCGCATGTAGCTACTGCAAAGTGTTGAAAGTCTAGAGTTTATGAAATTTTGGATATGAAGTGATTTTAGTGGGCATATGTTATTTTGTGCTGTGTTGACAATGTGCTAAGGCATTTTACTTTGACTGACTAATGAATGACTGTGCAGCTTGATTAGATAAAAATTGGACCTTGGATAGATCTCCCTTTTATCACATACAAATGCTTCAAAATCTCTGGGAAATTAATAGTGTTCTACGATGCATGTCAGTACGTTATCACAAGATACTGAGCATTATTCTCTGAAGCCTGTTGTGCTGGACACCAGAATCACTTGACTTTAGCTGTGACTGAAACACTTCAATTCAGTGAATTCAAAATCTTTTGTAATGTGTGTGAAAACATCAGAAAAGTTCTTTCTAGACAAACAACTGACACAGTCTAGGATTATACCTGGTTATTGATGCAAAATAGTTCAAAATCATTTAATGAGATACTTATTTACCTCAGAATACTGCAGTTCTTCCAAGCACATTTCATATATTTACATGCAGACAAGTTGGCATTGTGTCATGTTATGACCATAGAGCTCAATAATCCTAGGCTTAAAAGATGTTCAGGTATTCTCTGAAGAGTCTTTCCTAATTTCATCTTAAGAGTCTTATTTTCCCCATTACAGTGAAGTTGTTAGTTTGTTTCTCTGTACCAGAATTCTTCATGAAAAACAAAGGATATTATTTAAATGCTATATTGAAGAAAGGTTTTAATTTGCTGTCAAGTTGAAAATTAAATGTATTCAAGCCCGCCCACTAGGATTGTCCTCACGTTTTGGTTGTCCGTATTCTCCATTAAAGTATGAACAGATTTACTTACTTTGGAATATATCTTGTGGTTCGTAAAGCTAGACTGAACTCTTTTCGCTTGTTTTCATGGAAGTTTTCAGCCAAGCATGAATCCACATATTATTTTACATCTTGACCAAAGCTTAGCAATATTTCTAGCTCCTCACTTTATTTTATATATGAAATGGTAAGAATTAGACAGGTATAACTAAACTAAAAGGTTTTTTCTTCAAAAGCGCATACCACTAGGTTCAATTAGTAGATCATTCAAATCCAGCTTGATTTTCATTTGTTCCTTTGACAGCCAACAAAAGCAGTGTAATGGCTTCCTAGGGCCACGCGGAAAACCATCCAAAATATGTTTTAAAAATCATTCTTATCATCTTATCAATGCTATGGGATTTAAAAAAAAAAGGAAAGTCATTTCCTGGTTTGGGATTTCCCCATTTAATTTCACTCATAAAAACGAAGCGACTTGAATTCAAAATGGAATTCTTGTTATCCAATCAATTTCCATTTTTAGCAGCTTATTATGAAATATCTCTTAACAGTCGGGAAAAATATCTGTAAGAATTATTATTATGCATTGCATCAATTCAGTCAAGTAGATAAAAATTAACTGGGAGCTCCACTATTAGGTACTATCTAATTTGTATATTATATTTAGTATGTAGTGTAAAATTAGGCTGAGTAGGTTCTTACACAAGCTAAAAACAATTGTTCATGATATGTTGTTTTTAAGCAAAGAACGACAACTTTGAAGGTTTTGGTAAACATGTTTCGGCAATTGATCCATTACCTTCATCAGTACAAATGAGCGATTACAGTACTTGAAGATATATAAATGAAATTAACATACAAAAACAAAAGTATATGCTTACAATGATAATTTTAGATTTACATGATAAAGTTGTTGGTTAAGTGTAGGCTTTTCCCACAAAATATGTAGGGCCTCCTTTAGCTTTAACTCAATGGTATTGTATTATATGTTTATAATTTAAATAAATTTAATTCTTAATTAGTGCACTATTGCCGAGTTTCATATCATGAGGGACTGAGTACAAGTCCCTAAATTGTTGATGACAACACAAAGCTCACATAGCCAGAAAGAGCCCATTGAGCGATAAAAAAAATTCTGAAGTTTGGTGTTAATTGGATCAATATTGAATGACTTACAGCGATTCATAAATACAAAGGAATGTTTGGTTTCTGGACGAACTGCAGACAACTGTACAATATTTCTTTGTATTTTTTAATGGCTGTAAGTCATTCAATATTGAT
Organism: Stichodactyla helianthus; assembly: GCA_015163945.2. NCBI lineage: Eukaryota > Metazoa > Cnidaria > Anthozoa > Actiniaria > Stichodactylidae > Stichodactyla > Stichodactyla helianthus. Next base: position 879 of record WUAP02146812.1, on the reverse strand, counting down.
CCGATTAGCACCAACTTGAGCGTGAGCAGAGCCCCATACTTTAGAAAAAACAGGTAATCCATCAAGTTGATTTTTCATAGCTTGAGTTACGTCACTTCCGTACGTCTGTCTGTACATACGTCCGTGTCCATCATGATGCTCATTGGCTGTTTGCTCTTTGGTGGGAACTGACACATGCTGACAACCAAGTAGTTTTTGCTTTTGAAAACTTTTACCGTAAAATATTTACTGTTTAGTACAAGTAGAAAACATTATCCAAGAGAGAATCCACTGTTTTTAGGACAGAGCAAGAACTAATGAGCCACAAACTACTGTTTTCAAGGAAAGATTGTAAGTTTAGCTTGTAGTTTACAGCTTTTTCAACAAGTACACTGTTCGAAGGCCTTGCATTGTCGATTCAAAAAGGCCGAATTGTCTTTGAATACTTTTGATGATGATTTCCGTAGGTAGAAATCTTAGAAGGTGAACTAAAATAAGAAAAGAATGTCCATTAACTTTAGGGTAATTGCCCTTAATTTACCAGTAAGTTTCTTATCCACTGTGGTTTGAAAAACAAGATTTTAGTAAGTTGTTGAAATACTGATTTCGATCAGCTCAAGTAGCAGAATTCTAAAGAAAAATGCAAATGATGATTCTGAGAATAAAACACATTTTGACATCTTTCCAACCTCTTGTGTTTATATCTAAAACTAATTGCTGAAGCTTTAAACTTTTTTTGAAAACTTTTAAAAACTAGTAAAGCGGAGGAATCTTTACTTATCATGTGGAAAGTGAGCGAACCTCTTCAAATCACCATTATTTATCGTTTGAAAACAAACTAAGTACTCAAGAGCTCTATAACTTATATACAGACACTGCTAAAGGTTTTTAGGCAAATAA